>PVKV010007618.1:0-48306 GCA_004027835.1 Alouatta palliata
GAGTTTGCATCCTTTGTAGGGACATGGATGAACCTGGAAGCCATCATTCTCAGCAAACTGACACAGGAACAGAAAACCAAACACCGCATATTCTCACTCATAGACGGGTGTTGAACAATGAGAACACATGGACACAGGGAGGGGAGCATCTCACACTGGGGTCTGTTGGGGGGAAAAAGGGGAGGGACAGGAGGGGGTGGGGAGTTGGGGAGGGATAGCATGGGGAGAAATAACAGATACAGGTGATGGGGAGGAAGGCAGCAAATCGCACTGCCACGTGTGTACCTATGTAACAATCTTGTATGTTCTTCACATGTACCCCCAAACCTAAAATGCAATAAAAAGTATATATATTAAAAAAAAAAAAAGAAATGTCACTTACAACATCCAATAATCACTCACTCTGCAGTTAACCTGTCAGAATGTAGCTAGCTACATGCTAATAAGGATGGAACAAAGGCAAAGGAGAAAGTCCCAGGAGATACAGAGGTGCAGTATGTATAGGCTTAACTATATGACTGCACTAGGGTGTTGGAAATGGTAAATACAGTTGAGTTCCAAGTTTCTGTTCAAAGAATCAGTATGTCAGTAGGTTCAGTTTCCACGTTCTTTGTCCCATTTTAACTTCCTCATTCTCTTTGTCCCCTTGCCTCTAGTTTCAGTAAACAACCTTCACATCTGTTCCCCTGGTTACCTGCACCTATTCCTCTCATCAAAACTGGATGTCCCCCTCGTGCATCCCCTTCCTAACCCACATATTTAGAGTCCTAACTCATCCTAGTCATCTGCTCCATCCTGAGTCACCCATGGTCACCTGCTCTGACCTGAGTGACCTTTAATTACCTGTTCCATAACTGTCTTTCCCACCAAAGCTGCTCACCCTGCTACATTGGCTCATACCTCTGCTCTCTTTAAAACAGTCAGTTGAAATTAGCTTAGACCATGCGATCCAACCCTAGCCAATAAGGGAACTACACAGCAGTAGGGGCTACCAGCATCAGGGATAGGGACCCCTTCCCCTTCCTTGTTGAGATGTGCTCTCACCATTGCTTCATCCTTGAGATGCACCATTCTATAGAAGTAAATTACACTGTGAGAAAATTTATATTCCAGTGCTATTTCTTTTGTGGCACTGAAAGTTTATTTATAACAGTAGTGAACAACATTGCCATTAGGTAGAATTCATATCCAACACCAGGCCTATGCATGTACATCAACTGACAGTAAGGGAGAGTCCTGTTAACCTGGGAGCAGGCAGGGAAAAGGCAGAGACTTAAGACAGAATTGGGAAAACTAGACAAACACAAAGGCAGAGACTTGAATCAGAGGCAGGAACTTAAAGAATAAAATCTGGCATAATAAAAACCACAGTGCAGATCTGTCACTGCTGCTGGCTCATTATCTCTTTCAAGCAGTCTGCTCTGACTCATCTTTCAGAGTATAGTGTCTCTTTAAATAAGCACTACTACTGCGACTTTTCCAGACAGAGCAGCTCACTCCTCTCTTGGAGTGTACTCTTATCTCCTTAATAAACCTTTTGCTTACATTACTAAATATCTCTTGGCTGAATTCTTTCTCCCAAGTTAGATGAGAATTGAGGATTCCCATGTGTCCTGGTAATAGAATTAGTTCAGTCCTAAACTCTCACATGTCCTACTTGCCAAATGCATGAAAGGTCAGCATACAGAACATGCGTTCTTTTGTTGTGTGCTCTGCTTCCCTTCCTTTTGGTAACTGACTCTCCAGGCCCTGTGTGATAGGGCTGTCAATCACATGGTTCTGCCTCTTCTACCGCTGGTGGGTGCTAGGCACATCCTCAAGAAGGGCCACTTGTAACCTCATTCCCACAACCCAGACACATTGATTGGTTTTAATTTGGACTCAAGACCCAAGCAAGATGAATCAGAGCCCTTTGGGGAGATTTACATAAATGCAGCTTATAAAACATTGCTTTTCTTTAGAAAGCACAAGTTCCAAAGACAATAAGACAATGTAAGTTTACACTACATGTAAGCAGTGACGGAGCTACAGAAGAGGAAAAAATTCTGTTACCATATGGACAAAGCTTAACTAAAAACAAAGACAAGCAGAGACAAATAGCTGAGTGATGGGGACGGACAGACAGCAATAAAGAGAAAGAATTCTGAATATATTGTACAAACCCTGCAGACATTTCAACCTGCAGCTTGATCCACCCTAAGACTCCCCTAGTTCCATAAACCAATCACTTGCCTTATATTGTTTAAACTGGTTGAGGAGGATTTCTGCCTCTTTTAACTCAAAGAACCTGAATAGTTGAGTCAATGAGATATGCATAGTCTCTAAGTGCAAGAGACCCCACCACAACCTGCACCACACACACACACACACACACACACACACACACAATGTAGACCAGGTATATCCAGGTATATGCCTGCTGCAGAAATAGCATTTTCTATGTAATAGCAGTTGTGTCACATTGCTAGTCTGGAGCCACAACAGCTACTGTGTTATCTGGGTGGGGAGTTAGACAGAGAAAGCAGGAAGGGAAGGATGGAGAAAGCTTGGTTTCAGCTTTGCTAGGAATCAACCTGTGGACTTAAAACTAATCTCCCAAGAAGTTAATTATGCTATGATATGGTTTGGATCTGTGTCTCCAGCAAATCTCATGTTGAATTGTAATCCCCAGTGTCGGAGGTGGGGCCTGGTGGGAGGTGATTGAAGCATGGGGGTGGATTTCTCATGAATGGTTTAGCACCGTACCCCCACTTGGTACTGTCTTTGCAATACTGAATGAGTTCTCTGGTTGTTTAAAAGTATGTAGCACCTCCCTCCTCTCTCTTGCTCCTGCTCCCACCATGTGAAACACCTCATACCCCTTTGCCTTCTGCCATGACTGAAAGCTTCCTGAGGCCTCCCCAGAAGCCAAGCAGAGGCCGCCATGCTTCCTATACAAACTGCAGAACAGTGAGCCAATTAAACCTCTTTTCTCATAAATTACCCAATCTCAGGTATTTCTTCATAGCAATATAATAACAGACTCATACGTGCTGCCATGAGCTTTTTCTGAGATTTCTAGAACCCCAAAACTTTCTTAGCCTTATGTGTAGCTTTTGAAGCTGCCAGAACCTGTCTTTAGAGACCCAGAAACTTCTGTAGGCTCCTCCCTGATACTTTGCCTTTCCTGAGAGTCTTCCAGCCTTAGTTAATTCACTAGTCCAAAAGCAATACATATATTCCTTTCTCTCTCCTTTTCTCTTGACTGCTTGACCTCTTCTTAGACACCTAAAGGTCCCTCAGTTCTGATAGAGAGAATTAATTCTAGAGCAGCCAGTCTTGAGCACAAAATTTGTCCCTAAAACTTGTACTTGGAAGTAAACCCTCCTTTCCTTTCCCCTCCAATACGAGTCCTACCTTCCCCACGTGCACTGTATATTGAAAAGAAATAAAGCCATCTCTTTTCTTTTTATAATAAATACATTTTTACATTTTTAAAAATAATATATACATTTTACATTTTTTTTTTTTTTTTACGGTTTTCACTTTGTCACCCAGACTGGAGTGCAGTGGTGCAATCTCAGTTCACTGCAGCCTCAACCTCCCAAATCTCATGCCTCAGCCCCCCAAGTAGCTGGTACTACAGGTACACGCCACCACACTTGGCTAAGTTTTATATATTTAGTAGAGGCAGGGTTTCACCATGTTTCCCAGGCTGGTCTGAAACTCCCGAGCTCAAGCGATCCACCAGCCTTGGCCTCCCAAAGCGTTAGGATTAGAGGCCTGAGCCACTGTGCCCCACCCATCTCTTTTCACCTCATGAAAGAATCTCTCTATTCTGGGCCATAATCAGAGGCCTGCTGTTTCAGAGTGAGATCCAGGACATGCTTCACCTGACCCCAATTATTCCTCTCCCAGTAAGTGTGTTTATCATGTTAGCTGTCAAGGCTAGGCAGAGCTGAACTCTAGAAATGGTTCCAGAGCTTTGATATCCCCAAGTGGTGCTTTGTCCTTAAATCCTCATCTCTGTGCATTTGCCCACTTGGCTCTAGATGAGGCACGAATACATTAGTGATTCGTTGTAGGGTTTTGTTATTATATTATTACATCCAGGGCCCATAAATACCCAGATATTACTGAGGGACCTCTCATAGGAACAATCGCAGAATTCTAATCAAGGCACTTATCACTTAATAGATGAAAAGCATGTGCTATGTTCACCGCAGGGCTTTCTGAAAAAAACTAAATAGAAAATGTGGCATGGGCTCCTTGGTTCTTCCCTTTCTGAGGTCAATATGACCAAATTTTCAGAGCAGAAACCCAACTGTAGGTGCAGAGGAAGTAGACAAGAAAAAAGAGATCTGGTTAGCTCTCCCGGCCCTGTGTGCTTGCCACATGCACCCTGGAAGGGTCAGCTCATGGATGCTGAGCCTTGCACTCATAGTGATTTTGCCTGGTAGTAACTCAGGCCTAAAATTATTTATTTATTGATTGATTATTTACTGATCACCTAATATATATCAGGCACTGTTCTAGGTATTGGGGATGTAACAGGACTGGCAAAGTTGTTCCCATCACTGAGCTTACATTATTATGGGAGAAATAGCCTACAATTAAATAAGCTAATGAAAAATATTAACATATGGGAGGTGATTTAAAAGAAATTAATACGGTACTATGCTGGTAAGTAAATTACAAGGGCACTGGAATGACTTGGGTGAGTCATGAAGGCCTTTCCTAAGAGAATCTGAGCTAGATCTGATGAATGAGAAGGTGCCAGTTGTGCAGGAAGCCAGAAGAAGTACATTTGACTAGCAATATCATGTACAAAGGTCTAGAGGCAAGGAAGATGTTAGTATATTTTCAGAATAGTCAGTGTGGCTGTAGCATGAAGGGTGAGGAGGAGGCTTCTATGAGTGAGGTGGGACAGACCAACTTGGATCTGACAAGGTCATTATAAATATGGTGAGAACTTTGGAGTTTATTCTAAGAGCATAGGGAAACCATTGGAGGGTATTAAGCGAGAGAGAGAAAGAGAAAATTTGGTTTGTCTTTTAGGAGGATTACTGTGGCTTCTATGTGAGTATTAAACTACAGAAAGATGAAAGAGGATACATGTTTGAAAGCTAAAGCAAAAGTCCAATTGGGTTCGAAGCTGTAAGAAATAAAATAAGCACATTCTTCTGCCTTGGGAGCAGAGGAGATGGGAAAACTTGTGGTCAAAGAAAAAAACATGGGGAGGGGGACAGAGGCACATTCTCTACTAACCTACAGGATTATATGCAAACCCCTTACCGTATAATGAAAAGACATTATGTGCTTTGTGCTTGTGATTTAGTTTCACAAAATCCCTTTGCAAATATCTCCCTATCTTACAGATAGGAAAACTGAGGCTTAGAGAGGTAATTAAATGGTCAAATATCACCCAGTTTATGGGCTACACAGGTTTTTTTTTTTTTTTTTTTTTTTTTGAGACTGAAGTTTGCTCTGTTGCCCAGTCTGGAGTGCAATGGCATGATCTCGGCTCACTGCAACCTCTGCCTCCTGGGTTCAAGCGATTCTCCTGCCTCAGCCTCTTGAATAGCTGGGATTACAGGCACCTACCACCATGCCCAGCTAATTTTTGTATTTTTAGTAGAGATGGGTTTTCACCATGTTGGTCAAGCTGGTCTCAAACTCCTGACCTTGTGATCCATCTACCTCGGCCTCCCAAAGTGCTGGGATTACAGGCGTGAGCCACTGTGCCTGGCCTTTTTTTTGCTTTGTTTTTTGGATGGAGTTTTGCTCTTGTTGCTCAGGCTGGAGTGAAATGGCACGATCTCAGCTCACTGCAACCTTTGCCTCCAGGATCAAGTATTTCTCCTGCCTAATCCTCCTGAGTAGCTGGAACTACAGGCATGCGCCACCATGCCTGGCTAATTTTATACTTTTAGTAGAGACAGGGTTTCATCATGTTGGCCAGGCTGGTCTCAAACTTCTGACCTCAGGTGATCTGCTTGTCTCGGCCTCTCCAAGCGCTGGGATTACAAGCATGAGCCACCGTGCCTGGCCAACACAGACTTTTTAACAGCTTGACTAAACCGTCATTGGCATACAAAGCTCCGCACATATTTAATGTGTACATTTTGAGTTTGGATATGTGCGAACACCTGTGGTACCATCACCACAATCAAGGTAATGAATATACCCAACACTTTTCAAAGTTTTCTTGTGTCTCTTTGGGTTTGGAGGGTTTTGTTTGTTTGTGGTAAGGAACACGCTGAACATAATGTCTTCCCTCTTAACAAATTTGGAATTTCATGACGCCATATTGTTTACTACAGTACACGATATTACAGTGTAACTGTAGGCAGCATATTATGCAGGAGATCTCTAGAACATACTCATCTAGCACAATGAAAACTTTATAACTATTGAACAACACCTTATCATTTCTCCCTCCCGGCAGTCCCTGGTAACAACTATTATATTCGCTGCTCTGAGTCTTACAGATACCTCATAGATGTGGAATCATGTAGCATTTGTCCTTCTGTGACTGGCTCATTTTATTTAACATAATGTCTGTACGGCTCATCCATGTTGCTGCAAGTGACAGAATTTTTTTAAGGCTAAATAGTGTTCCATAATATGTATATGTCACATTTTCTTATCTATTCATCTCTGGATAGACACTTGGTTATTGCCATATCTTGGTTACTGTCAATAATCCTGCAAAGAATATGGGAGTGCAGTTATTTCTTTGAGATATCGATTACATTTTCTTTGTATATAAGGAAAAGAAAACTATCTTACATGGGACAGGAAAGTCAGAAATCCATCAGGATTGCTGGATTATGTGGTAGTTTTATTTTTAATTTTTTTGAGGAACCTCCATACTGTTTTCCACAGCAGCTGCACCATTTTGCATTTCGACCAATAGTGCAAAGGTCCCAATTTGTGCAGATGGATTTTGAAGCAGTAACATCGAATAGCAAAGTTCCTGGTCTTTCAGCTCCATTACTCCCTCTCCTCATCATCTGCTCCTGTAGACATTCAACACTGCTTTCTAAAACGAGCTCACCCCACAAATGACCTGTGATGGAGATTTTTAGTGCTCGCCAGTGGTCCCAGCTCTCTACTCCTTCCTAGGCAGCCAACACTTTACACTTCTTAGCTCCATGGGCAGCTGGAAAGGGCTAGTGACCAGTTCTAGCCAATAACTGCAAATGGAAGTGGCAAGTGTCACCTGTGCATGGAAGGAGTGAGAAACCTCTGTACTCTTGCTTCCCTAAAAAAAAAATAACGGGCCTCTTCCCCTTCCTCCAATCACATATGCAAATTCCAACATACCAGAGGTGAAAGGAAGAGGGAATGAAAAAAGAAGTCTACTCACAGGTCCCATTCTAAAGCCTCCAGCCAATGTCAGTGGAGAAGCTGGAGAATGAGATTTTTTTTTTTTTAAGTAGAGATGAGGGTTCATCATGTTGGCCAGGCTGGTGGCGAACTCCTGACCTCAGGTGATCCACCCCCCTCAGCCTCCCCAAGTGCTGGGATTACAGGTGTGAGCCACCTTGCCCCGCCCACTGTATTCTTTAATATCAGAAAATGACAAGAAGACTGAGGAGTCTGACGGAGACATTCATAAGGGAGAGAAAGGAACAACAGGGTGGAGTATTTTGAAGAAAGTGATTGGACAGAAAAGCATTTTTGTGGTTTTTCTAGGCCCAATTTGGTTCAAATTAGAGTAATTATAAGCAAATGACAGTTAATGTTTATGGAGAGCTAACTACGTATCTGGGGCTGAACGAAGCCCTAAAATTGTCACCTCACTTTGCAGGGGATGCCATGGTGAGAATGCTGCAGAGATACCATTATGTGAGTTGCCACTGTCATGCTGCTGTGACTCAGTGTTCAAGTACAAGTAGCCCTGTCTCAGAGGCCACACTCTTCACAAGAGTCAAGATTCACACTTGCCATCCCAAAGCTTCCCACCAGGTCTGCTGTGGCATGCAGAGGGCCTTGGATGGTTGCAGGTATATGGCATAAGCTGAGGTCTGGATCAGCTGAAACCTCTGGCTTGAACAGTCTCATCTCTTTATGCCAATGCGTTGTAACATTATTTCTCTAAGATCTATGGTGCGAAGAAAGTATAACAAGCATTGCAACAAGGGTAAAGCAGGAATAATAATTATTTAAGCATGTGCTCCAGAGCAGGTTTTCCATATTCCAGTCACATGAGTTATCTCTTTTGAACTTCCTAATAATCCTGGGAGGGAGAGACTCGTTCTTTACCTTGCAATAAGGATGTTTGAAGCTGGAAAGAGCTGGAGCTGAGATTCAGTCCCAGGTCTTCTCACTCCATATTATCAATGCCGTGAGATTGCCCACGTCAGCATCAGCTGGAGGCTCACAGCCAGCCCTGGGGTTGCATTGTGCTGAGGTTTAACAGTAGCTCAGATAGATCTGAAGGGCAGGATGTCCGAGTCAACCAGCAGTCAGCACCCCTGTAGGTACATACTCAACAACTACAGCAAGAAGTGACATTAATACTTGTAATTCCAAGCAAATATCCAAAGAGGCTAATGAGGCACAAGTGAATGAACTTGAAGGTAAGAAATCTCCAGAGCTCGTATCCTTTGGGAACTCCCTTTGTCTTGTACGTGAGATTTTCTGTGGTTTACATGGGGACAGAAGCCAGGTTTAGAGGAGGGGATGAGAGTCCCCTAGAGGAGGGGATGAGAGTCCCCAAGAGGACTTTCTTGCAGGACTCACAGGACCAGTGTATAGTGGTTCCTGAAAATACTTTGCAGCAGTTTCTGGTTAGCAAAACCTGACATCCTATATGAGGGGAACAGGAGGATAACAAATGAAGCCATCTTAGGAAGACCCTCAGGGCTAAGGTTCATAGGCTCTTCTTCTTTTTTTTTTGAGACGGAGTTTCGCTCTTGTTGCCCGGGCTGGAGTGCAATGGCGCGATCTCGGCTCACCGCAACCTCCGCCTCCTGGGTTCAAGCAATTCTCCTGCCTCAGCCTCCCAAGCAGCTGGGACTACAGGCACGTGCCACCATGCCCAGCTAATTTTTTGTATTTTTAGTAGAGACGGGGTTTCACCATGTTGACCAGGATGGTCTCGATCTCTTGACCTCGTGATCCACCCGCCTCGGCCTCCCAAAGTGCTGGGATTACAGGCGTGAGCCACCGCGCCCAGCCTTCTTCTTCTTTTATGTTCTGATTCTATTGAGAATAAGAAGTGAGCAGTCAAACAGAAGAGGAAAATCAGAACCTAATGCCTCCCTCCTCACAGTTACAGATTAAGGGATAAGATAATAGTCCTAGTTAGGGAAAGAGCACACTGAGTTTCAAGAAAGCTATTGCCTATTCTAATATGACTGATAATGAAGGGCCACTAACTTCGCTTTCGTGATCTTGGACTCAAGTAGAACAGATTGGGAGAGCCAGATTAAATCAATTAAAAAGTGCACACATTCAAATACACACACACTTTACACACACTTGTACACCATTCTCACCACCCCAAATCTTGCAGTTACCATGGAGGACCAACTGAGGTGAGATCTACATTGACCAATTTGTGGCTTGAGAATAATGGTGGATTTCCACTAATCTACTTTCTGTTATTTATTCCTTTTTGACACTTGTTCTCACCTTCTGCAGACAGCTGTTATGTATTCTTTCCTCCGTGTGTTTCTTCATTTATTAAATCATACATTCGTTCATTCTTTAAACACCAGTTGAGTACCTTTTATGTTTTATGCTAGAACAAAAAGGACGAATAAAATGCAATACTCCTCTGTGGCTGCGACACTAGTGTTTGGTTTCACAAATGCTCTACTTTCTGCCAAGCAAACATGATTCTAATTGGTAGATGCTGTGTAGTTTGTCATGCAAATGTGATTTCACTTTGAACAGGGTTTTTTTTTTTTTTTTTTGAGACGGAGTTTCGCTCTTGTTACCCAGGCTGGAGTGCAATGGCGCAATCTCGGCTCACGGCAACCTCCGCCTCCTGAACAGGGTTTTAAATTGATGATTGAAGTAATTTTTTCATTGTAAAAGCATCGCATGTGCGAGCACACACACAATATTTTCTTCATCCTCAAACACAGGCATTCTGCCAAATACTGATGGGGATGGCCATCTTCTTTTGAAATTAATTAAAAACACTTATAATTAAATAAATTGGATTCATAGCAATACTTTCCATAATGCCAGCATTAACTTTTATGGTTTGGCTCATCTTCCTTTCATTTCTTTTCAGCATCATTTTATGCTTGGAGGCTCTGGAATGACAAAAAAGCCGGAATATCAATAACCAACATTTAAGAAGCACTCACGTTTTTTGCCAGGCGCTGTTCTTAAAACTTTGTACGTATGCTTCATCTAATCCTCACAAGAACCCTAGCGGATATGTAATGTTATCTCTGCTGAATGGATGAGGAAACTGAGGCACAGAGAGTTTAACTTGCTCAAAGCCATGTAACTAGTGATTCGTTAGAAGTAAGATTCAAATCCTCATTGCCTGACCCCAGAGCCCATTTCTTGACTATTGTGCTACACTGTATCACAAAGCAAAACTGAACACTGCCCATGCAAAGACTAAAGGAAAAAGAAGCCCCAGGCAGGAAGAATTGAATGATTTCTCCTTAACATGAGCAGAAAACTGAAATGAGCATGATTTGACAGATAGGGCTGAAGCTTACTTGAAAGTTATTCTTACTTGTCAAAAGAAAATGCTTCCCCATGCACAAGCACACTTACTGCAGTTACATCATGTGAACCTATGTATAAACACCCCATGTTGTAGGTATTTTTAAATTATAAAATTTAGAAATCAAATAGCAAAAAATATAAAAATTTAAAACTACAATTGCTAACATGAACTTCATTGGCCAGGTGACATCTTGCTGAAACTAAATTGCCATACCAATGTGACAGTGGTCCTAACTGCCACTAGAAGGTCCTGTTGAGCCCACACATCTAGATTGCTTGTGCTGTGTGATCACTCCATCTTCTCACTGGCTTTCTTGACTGAGACTATCAGGAAACCTTTGTTCACAGAGAGAGCCAAGATATCACATGGCCTCACTTGTTTGAAGTGCCTCCGTTTTGTATAACAGTATACTGTTGTTCTTTACTTAGTAATCTACAAAATGAAAGAAACACTACTTATGGGGGCACTGAAATTGCATTGCTCTGAGAAAGGGAAAAAAAAATGCAGCAAAATGGCTTTTGCTCAAGTTCTCATCAGGCTTATGTTATTGAATGTGGTGCCCAGTTTTTACAAGCTTTGTTATCTGGTTTCTCAATCTATAGCAGATTGGAAGCAGCAAATTAGAAGAAGCGAGAGATATCACCACAGGCATGAAGAGTGAAAATCATGACAAAATGCCAGCAGCGAACAAGAAAGAACAATATCAATCATGGGACCATTTAGTGTCAGCCCACTTTGCTTCAAATACAACTGGTCCCATTATAGAACAATGCAATTAACTGACACTCCCAGTGATGACTCTGAGTCATACAGGAAAGCTTAAATGGTTTCCTTTGTACTATGTAAGATATCAGAAAATGTAAAATGCACGTGTGAAAGTTATTCGTCAAGAATAATTAGAATAAGAAATAATTTTAATGTTTTAAAGGGTAAGCCGCCCAAACTGGTCCATTCAAAACAGATCAATTCTTGCAACATTGTAATTGTGGGTAACTGTTAAAATTATAATGTCTCATCTGCATGTATTCTCTCTTATGTTAGAATGTAAAGAACTTGAAAATAGGGGCTCAAGACATGTTTCTGGCCTCTACCATATCTGAAATAGACTATTGTTCACAATGGAAACTACACGCCATCGTCATCATAATCACTATGTATTTTCTCAGGCCTCACAGTAACAGTACATTCATAACAAGTCTACAGAGTGGTCTGGTTCACCCCACATGGTAACTGTGTGACCTGTCCACCTTGCTAGCCTGAACTACATTTCCCAGAATCCCCTTCACGGTGTTTCCAGGTTGGGTCCACTTGCACTCCAGATTTGGAGCACCGAAGTGAAGGGGCCATTTTGTTTTTGCCCTTCAGCAGTTACTGCTGATCTGCTGGCTAACCTCGTTGACCTGGGGTAACAGTCAAGCCCACAACAGCTCCAGCTTCCGCTGGATACAACTTCAGTTTCTCTATCTCCTCAGCTAGGTGTATGTTTAACTCTTTGATGAAGAATGTCACCTTCTCTTGTAGGACACCCACTTAATCGAAGTTGGAAACAATGAGAATTGACTCAGGTCCTGACTGCTCCTTGAAGGCTCCCATTCATGCCCACACATCCCAACTTGCCGTTCCTCTTCTCCACCTTATATACACGTTTCCTTCCCAACTGTCTGCCCTGAACACTTCAAGAACCAGCATCCATCACAAAGACCAGAGCTTTACAGACGGTGTTTAACAAGCACCCGTAATTGTGTAAGACCAAAAATCCCCTAGTTCTGCTTCTCTGATTGAATCCTGAGGAACCCCCGTTTTTTTTTTTGTTTGTTTGTTTGTTTGTTTTGTTTTGTTTGTTTGTTTTGCAATTAGAAATAGCATTTAATTTTTTGAGACAGACTTTTTTGAGAATAAGAACCATCAGAGGAGGGGAGGTTGATTTCTACCTTCTTTAGTCTTTCCCAACACATAAATCACTGTGATGAAAGTGATTTCTCTCTTCACCCTTGGTAAAGTGTACTAGAAGTAAATGGTCCAGTATTTGCTAGTGTGTGGGGCCATGAATATTATACTTAGTTTTTCAGGTTTTTTTCTTTTAAGAAATGCAATATTTGAGAAGTACAGAATGGTGTAAGAGAACAACACAGTGAATACCCATGTACCCACCACCTAGCTTAAGAAAGATTACCCACACTGTCGAACTTCCCACCAGAGAGGGAATTTATACCTCCTTTTTGGTGGCATATCCCTCCCACCTACTACGAAACCATATCTTAAATTTGGGTTTAGATTAAAAGTTAAAAAAAAAAATTATAGTTCCTGATTTCATAATGTGTTGAAATTTTTTGCTCCATTCAAATAATCATAAAATACATGTTGCTTTCTCTCTGCTGTCATCTTAATTTGTTTACATTTTTGCTGGATATTTTATCATTAAAATACTACATTTTTGGCTAAAGTGTGGTGGCTTATGCCTGTAATCTCAGCACTTTAGGAGGCCGAAGGAGACAGATTGTTAAACTCAGGAATTTGAGACCAGCCTGGGCAACCTGGTGAAACCCCATCTCTCCAAAAATTATAAAAATTAGGCTGGTGTGGTGGCATGGACCTGTAGTCCCAGCTACTTGGGAGACAGAGGTGGGAGAATCACTTGAACCTGCAAAGTCAAGGCTGCAGTGAACCATGATCATGCCACTACACTCCAGTTTAGGTGATGGGAGAGAGACCTTGTTGCAATTAAAAAAAATAATAATAGTAATACCCTGTTTACCTAGCTTAACAAAGTAAAATGAAAGATGCTAGACTGAGGCATTAAAATGGTTTTCCATGCTGCTAATCTTATAAATGGTCCCCTTCAAGTAGTTCGGTTATGTGCAGGCCACTTGACTGTAAAGAGGATAATTGTGGATATTAACCAGACAGAAAGTGTCCCATCAGAACACCTTTCTCCATGTCCCAACCCACGCTCCCCCCAGAAAGAGTCTGAGGGGTCTGTACTTAAATTATAAGTTCCTCCCCCTCAAATTGGTATCGTAGACCCAGGACTCTTGTGTCTGTGCACAGAAAAATGTAAAAGACTCTAGAACATTGAAGCAGTTCATTATAATGAGTACTTCATAAAGCTTTGATTATTTCCTAAACCAGGGAATTCAACAAGTAGAGAATTACACAGTCCTTCCTTAGAAGCGATCACATTATATAGTTTTCAACTTTTGAATACAAATAAACCTACCATCGAAACAAAGGCAAATTTACAATCTCTATATCCATTAATTTACCTAATAACATAAAAGTTGTATATATTAGACCCTCCCTTTGAGCAGGATTTCTGAAATACACTTTTATTATTTTTTTATTTTTGAGGAGGAGTCTTGCTGTATTGCCCAGGCTGGAGGGCAGTGGCACAATCTCAGCTCACTGCAACCTCTGCCTCTGGGATGAACCCCTTTTTATAGGTTAGTAAAGTAAGGCTCAGGGAGGGTATGTATCTTGTCTAAAGCTTAAAAGCAAGTAAAGAGGTAGAGCTGGACTTGGAACTCAATCTGACTCCAACACTTATGTTCTTAGCTATTAGGCCTTATGGCCTCTCCTATGTAAATTGATTAAATACATGAATTCAAATAAATATAATATCTGAAATGGAACCTTACAGTCAGAAAGTCATTTTAATTTATTGAGTACCTACTTGGTGCCCAGAGACAAGTTCTGGCATTGGGCAAACCAACAGCTGTAGAATCCATTTTATGAACTATCACCACGGGCTATTTCAATCCCATCTATGACTCAACAGCCACCAGTCAAATCTAGCTAGAGATACAAGCATGCCTTTCTCCTTTGAAAACACTTTTAGAAGCTTCCTCACAGACACGACCGTCTAGTGGAATACGAAGGCAAAGATAAACATGCATACATTAGTGTCAGAAAGGGTTCTAGGGCAGTGATTCTATTTTCTATTCAATGTGTTTCAGTTAGTGAAATACATGACTAGTCATTTCTACTTAAAGTAACAACAGAGAAGATTAATCCAGACATGCCATATCTTCTGAATAGAGGCATACAATTTGCATACACCAATGTTTCTAAACTCTAAAAAAAATGACATTTACTTTTACTTAGGATTTTTAAATAGGAACATACCTCAGTCATCTTGCTCTGGGAATTTCTAATGTCAGAAATGTTTTGATATGGAAGTCAGAAGATCTGGGGTCTAATCCTGGATGTACCGTTAATAAATAGCTTTGCAACCCTGGGCAAAGCACTTCATTTCCCTAGGCCTCAGTTGGCTTACCTGTAAAAGAAGGCTTTCAACTACTGTCACAGGCTTTTTGACTCTGTAACATCTTTCAATTTGGCTGATACTAGCATTTGCCATTTAGGCATAGAACAATCAAACATTAACTTAAAGTTTTATAACATGTTCCTTGCAGGAAGTATGTAAAAATCAAATAAAAACAATTTGGTCATACATAAATCCAGTCCCAAAGTGATAAGGATACTGACTCTTCACTTTGGTCTGAATATCCAAAAATTGTTTCTCTACCAACTTTACAGAATCTCTTTTTGAAAAACTGAATAAGATCCTATGAGTTTCTTTTCTCTTTGATTGTTAGTTTTTGTAAATTTGAGGTGGGGGGTTGCTATGTTGTCCAGGCTGGTCTTGAATTCATAGATTCAGAAAATCTTCCCACCTCAGCCTCCTGAGTATGTGCCCAGTCCCTATTTGAATATTGAACTTCAAGGAAGGCTCAGGAAGGGCAGGAAATAAAAGGGATATCAATCTGTAATTTGAAGATGGAATTTCAAGTCTTTTGAGGTGGTCCAAAGTCTGAAATTATACTAATGGTTTCTTCTTAAGAATCTAATGGATGCCAGAACTGTGAGTCTCTGTAAGTAACTACGAAAAATACAAGGTGTGATTTCTACCTTTGAAGCATGTATACTCATGTGGAATATGTATTAATGAAACAAGATCTTAGAGTTAGAAGGGTCCCTAAAAGTGGTCTAATTCAGTGGTTCTCAAACTTTTACTTGTATCGGAATCACCTAGACATCTTACTAAAACACAGATTTCTGAGCCCTAATCCTGAGTTTCTGATTCAGTAGGTCTGAGGAGGAGCTCAAAAATTTTAATTTCTAACAAATTGTCATGTAATGTTGATAGTGCTCATCTCCTGGAGGCCATACTTCAGGAACCACTAGTCTTAGAAGCTTCTCCTTCTCCTTCCCATGCTCATCAACTTCTAATGGAGGTTGTAAACATTTCAATACTGCCTACTCATGTTTTTCTAATCTGGCCCTAAACTCTTAGAAGTTTTATAACAAACCACCCACTGGAATACACAAAATAAAGAGTATTTCTTATTAACAAATTTTCTATAGGGGTTTTATTTTTCATGGTTTGGGTCTATAAATTTCCTATTTCTAGGAAGTTCCAGATAACTCCAGTCACCAGCTATTGAGTCTTCCCAGCTGGTCCCAGATATCTTAGAACAAAGACAAATCATTCCTGATAGGGCTGGGCCAGAGAATTTGTGAGCATAGTGTAACAGTTGTTTTAGGTCACTAAGTTGTGGGTAGTTTGTTATGCAGCAATAGCGCATTCTGCCTTTCTAGCCTTGCTATAAGGAAATGCCTGAAGCTGAGTAATTTATAAAGAAAAGATGTTTTATTGGTTCACAAGTCAGCAAGCTATAAAAGCATGGTGCCAGCGTCTGCCTGGCTTCTGGGAGGGTGTGACCTCAGGGAGCTTTTACTCATGGCAAAAGGTGAAGCAGGAAGAAGATGTCATGTGGGGAAAGCAGGGACAAGGACAAGGGGGTAGAGGTGCCACACACTTAAATAACCAGATCTCAAGAGAACTCACTGTCGTGAGAACAGCAACAAGCCATGAGGGATCTGACCCCATGGCCCAAACACCTCCCATCAAGCCTCACATTCAACATTGGGGATTACAATTCAACATGAGACTATGATGGGACATCCAAATAGTATCACACAGTAACCAAAACAAAAGCATACAGCCATGTCTGTTTTCATTCATCTTTATCCTTATAAGCTAGAATCAGAGTTTTTCCATGTTTTCAAAACCCCTATGCCCAATCCTTTTCTACTTCTATCTGCTATCTTATAATGACCTCTCTCCTTTTCTCTCTCTCTCTTTCTTTTTCTTTGAGAGCAGAAATTGTTTATTTTTTTTATGACTTCTTTTTCTTTTCTTTTCTTTTCTTTTTTTGATGGAGTTTTGCTCTTGTTGCCCAGGCTGGAGTGCAATGGCGCAATCTCTGCTCATTGCAACTTCTGCCTCCCAGGTTCAAGAGATTCTCCTGCCTCATCCTCCCAAGCAGCTAGGATTATAGGCATGCACCACCACGCCCAGCTACTTTTGTGTTTTTAATAGAGGTTGGGTTTCACCATATTGGTCAGGCTGTTCTTGAACTCCTGACCTCAGGTGATACACCTGCCTCAGCCTCCCAAAGTGCTGTGATTACAGGTGTGAGCCATAGCACCTGGCCTCTTTTTTAAATTATTTATTTCAATAGCTTTTGGGGACCAGGTGTTTTTTGATTACATGGATAAGTTCTTTAGTGGTGGTTTCTGAGATTTTGGTGCACCCATCACCCAGTACACACTGTGCTCTGTACCCATTGTAGTATTTTTCCCTCATCCCCCTCTCATCCTTCCCCCTGAGTCCCCAGAGTCCAACATATTATTCTTATCTCTTTTCATCCTCATAGATTAGCTCCCACTTATAAGTGAGAACATACAATAGCTGGTTTTCCGTTCTTCACTTAGAATAATGGTCTCCAACTCCATTCAAGTTGCTGTAAATGCCATTATTTTATTCCTCATTATGACTGAGTAGTATTCCATGGTGAATATATACCACACTTTCTTTATCCACTCATTGGTAGATGGGCATTTAGGCTGGTTTTATTTTTTTGCAATTGTGAACTGTGTTGCTATACACATTCATGTGCAAGTGTCTTTTTCATATAATGACTTATTTTCCTTTAGGTAGATACCCAGTAGTGTGATTGTTGGATTGAATGTTAGTCTCTGTCTTTCTTGAGCGTGCCTGATAATCACCCTTATTATAAACATAACTAGTTCTCCACAAACTTTCCTCAATCCTGTTGTCTCTTCCAGCCTTTGCTAAACTAGACAGTAAACATGCTACAGCAATAAAACACAGAGTGAATTACATCATAATTATTACACTCATAAGAGTCTGCCCACAGCAAAAAGATTTCCAACCCCATAGATGACCTGCTTGTTTCAAACAGTATTTGTAAAACAAGTGCTGCAGTCCCATGGAGAAATGACTCTGTCCTATTTGTCAAACAAGTGATCACAAGATAATTTAAAGACTCTATGATTCTAGACTGATTTCCAGTATTCTGTCTGGGAAAATTGAAATGAATTATCCCTTTTCAGGGAGTGGCAATCTGAGTGACAACATTCTAGTCTGGGTTAAGATGCTTTCAACTATGCTTTCAAATTAAACCTATACGACAGCCTAACAACCTTTTTCTTTTTCATTCCAAGTGTACACTGCTTCCCATATTAGTGGATATCATGAGAAATCTTATGTTGGAGAAAGGTCACCTCTAGAATCTGTTAGCATGTTAGCTAAAACCTGAAGACACTACAGTTATTACTGCCTGGTCAGTGAAGAAACTATGATTAAGAGGAAGGCAGAAATGAGCATCAACATGCACCAAGAGTTGTGAAGCTGTAAGAATGATTCTGTGAGGGAGAAGTGGTAGGAATACTCACTTCCATCCACACGGCTGGAGTCATGGTCAGAATGTGGAAGAGGGAATCCACAAAGATTCTGGAAGAAGACTCGGTCAGAGAACTGTGATTTAATGAGAGAAAGCACAGAGCCACGGTGAATGAATCCTTTTCCCCTGACACATACAATATTAGTGGTTACAGACTAACCAGCATCAGTGTCAAGGGAAAAAAAAAAAAAAAAAAAAAAAAAACAATGTAGAAAGCGATGGTGACAGAGAAAATAAAACCTAAGAAGAACTTAAAGGCCAGGTGACAAAAAAAATCAATGTCTCCAACAGGGTAAAAATTGACATTTATAAGCCTTTGTGGATGTAGAAACTTCGATCCTGATGTCATATAAATCCACAAGATTTATACACATGCGTGTACACTATTTTGATCATGGTCATATTTTTACAGGTGAATACATATATCAAATTGTATATTGTAAATATAGGCAGGTTTTCACATAACAATTATACCTCAATACATTGCAATAAAAAATGAAAAAATCCAGATTTGGAAAAAAAAAATACAACTCTTGTTTACTGAAGATATTTTCTGCATCTAACGATGTAACTGCATCATGGCCCCCCATCTTCTGCTAGCTCCCAAGCATAGCACTCAATGCTAGGGAAAACCAGAATATAATTAGCACCAGGCTTCATCTCAATCTTCCGTCTAAATCATTAGACAGGATTTTCTTAAAGACAAGACATTCTCCTGTCTCTTTGACATTTGGTTGAAATATTGAAAGTAAAGCACATCCAGCAAAGATGGCTTGGCATATTCAATTCTACATTTTTGTCAGGAAAGAGAGACAGGCACCTCGCTATAGACGTAGTGTGATTTATAGCAACAAGAACTTGAAAAAGTGGGTTGTCTTCTTTTTAGAGTTAAAGGCCTCTTCCAATTAGCAGTTGGCATGGCTTGTTTTTGAAGAGTTAGAGAAAGGGAGATGATGGTTGCAAACATTGTGTACCTGTTAGAAGTGGAAGACAACGTGTTTGGAAGTTTTGGCTGTTCCCTGGTTTGCAAGCCAGGAGGACTGTCACAGACAAGATATACAGTCAGCACAGACAGATGTGCTTAGGGGAATTGTAATTCCAACACTCACTCAAAACTGCAGACCACCAAACCAAAGATAAAGGAAGCGTTCAAGTCTCCTCACTCAATTAGTTCATTTATAGACATTCACTGAGCAGTCTCTTAGATGCCAAGAACAAAGAAGGCATAAGAGAGATGAATAAAACACATCCTTGACAACTTAGAATTCATATGCTAACTGTGAAGACAGAAGAATAAGCAATTAAAACACAACTTACCAAGTGCTGAAATAGAGATGTGTATAAGGTACAATAGGAGAAATCACTCTGGCTGGAAAAAGTGTTTGGAAAAGGACCATTGAGCCAGGCATTCAAGGAGTAGAAATTGGAAGGGTGAGAAATATATACTGACATATTCCAGGCATAGGAAAGAGTACTGAGTTAACACATGAAGGGTTATATGTCAGTTCTGGGTTATATGTGTGTTAAGACCTCACAAATGAACATTTGAACACTGGGAAGTTCTGTCTGCCAAATATAAGACTGTTGGTGGCAGTTATGGGAGATGGGGAGTTTCTTCTTCATGTGGAGGGTGGCAGTTCAATAGGGCAATGGGAATGTATTAGTTAACTACACTGGTAGACCAGGGCATGGGCAGCTGGTAGACCAAATGGGCAGTTTGATAGACAAAACAATGGGCTGGAGGCTGCAGCAAACACTCCCCCGCTCCCCCCACCCCACATACTCCACAGAACACTATGGAACCCAGATACGGTAGGCCAGGAACACGGCAATTGGACAACCAGGATGGATGCCCAACTCAGTGGCTTTGCCACAGAAAAGACATTACCCATTCATGAAATTGCCTTTCTCCTCCATGACTGCTGCTCTCTCTCAGTCCTCAGACTACCTTCAAACTTAAGGCCTCAGTGAGATGATCTCAGAAGTATCCACTCATCTATTTTGGGGAACAAATTCTAGGAGGAGATAGAAGCTTTATTGTTCAGATATGAAAAAGTAGAAGCAAAATAATATGAGATGTATGAAGAGATCCTAAACACAGACAGATAGTATACTATTTCCATAGCAATAGGAGAGCATTCTTTTTTAAGAGATTTACTGCAGGAAGCAGGCATAAATTTTAGACATTTGTCTGGTATTGTCAACAATATTAAGACAATACAGTGAGATCAAAAGGCAGCTGTTAAGAAGGAGTTATAAAAAGGAAACTAGATGAGATAAGCAGAAAACATTAATATTAAACATGTGAAAAGAGACTTTTTAATGTATAAAAAGAGTTAAGAAAAGAATCGACAGTGCAAAAAAATCACATCAGCAATGTGGAGGACGGTTTTGAGGAACTCACCCAAAATCAAGAGGAAAAAGAAAAAGAAAATAAATTCCTGCAAGGGGTAATGCTACAAATAGATAACAGAAAAGAGAGATCTCAAATGTATATTAATGGTGTACATTATGCGGAGAGTATAAGAAATTGAGCAGAAGCAAATAAAATTATCCTAAAACTGGGCCGGGCGCAGTGGTTCACGCCTGTAATTCCAGCACTTTGAGAGGCCGAGGCAGGTGGATCATGGGGTCAAGACATCGAGACCATCCTGGCCAACATGGTGAAACCCTGTCTCTACTAAAAAATACAAAAAATAGCCGGGCATGGTGGCACATGCCTGTGGTCCCAGCTACTAGGGAGGCTGAGGCGGAAGAATTGCTTGAACCCAGGAGGCGGAGGTTGCAGTGAGCCGAGATTGCGCCACTGGACTCCAGCCTGGTGATAGAGCAAGACTCCGTCTCAAAAAAAAAATTATCCTAAAACTGAACACCTAAACTGGTAGATCAAAAGTCTTCAATAAATGGCTGGGCACAGTGGCTCATGCCTGTGGGAGGCCAGCACTTTGGGAGGCCAAGGAAGGTGGATCACCTGAGGTCAGGAGTTTGAGACCAGCCTGATCAACATGGTGAAATCCAATCTCTACTAAAAATACAAAAATTAGCTGGGCATGCTGGCAGGTGCCTGTGTTCCCCAGCTATTCGGGAGGCTGAGGCAGGAGAATCGCTTGAACCTGGGAGGCGGAGGTTGCAGTAAGCCAAGATGGCATCATTGCACTCCCACCTGGGCTACAAGAGCAAAACTCCATCTCAAAAAAAAAAAGCTTTCAATAAATACTAGCGTTTCTGCTAGATAGAGCTATACCTTGAACTTGAGGGTAAAGTATTATAAGACAGAGTTAAGAAGTTGCCAACCTTTCTTTCTTTCTTTCTTTCTTTTTTTTTTTTTTTTTTTTTTGAGATGAAGTCTTGGTCTGTAGCCCAGGCTGGAGTGCAGTGGCACGATCTTGACTCACAGCAACCTGTGCCTCCCAGGTCCTGGTTCAAGTAATTCTCCTGCCTCAGCCTCCTGAGTAGCTGGGATTACAGGCATGTGCCACCATGTCCAGCTAATTTTTGTATTTTTACTAGAGACGAGGTTTCACCATGTTGACCAGGCTGATCTTGAACTCCTGATGTCATGATCTGCCCACCTCAGCCTCCCAAAGTGCTGGGATTATAGGTGTGAGCTACCGCTCCCAGCCCTACCTTTCTATTTTATAAAAACAGATTAACTTCAAGATTATCCTCTATAATGTTAAGTGGCAAAACTCATGAACAAAGTTTATGAAAAAAAGAGGATGAGATCAAAATATTGCATATATACCTGCTTTCGTTAAGATGTTTGTCATTGCAAGAGACAGAAGACCCGAGGAAGAGGAGCAAAGTCGTCTGATGGCAATCACACAACTATCCCATAGAATTCGAGAAAAGCTCCTCCAAAGAACTAGGGGGAAAGGAGATGAGAAATCATGCCAAAAGAACACAGCCACAGCTACCACATTCCACTATATTCAGTCCTGTGATCTGACACTCAAGCGCCCTTCTTTCTTTTTATTCATTTCCACAAAGTGTTCTCAGCCAACATGATGCTGTAATCTAAGACACAATCAAAACACTCATGTAGCTTTTCTTCAAAAGAAGACAACCCAGCATTTCATCTGGCCACTGCATCCACCTGCAAATTCATATCTTTGGAGGATGTGCAGCCCTCTCATTCCAAGTCATTTGTGGGTCCCCAACCTGGTGCAACTTAAGACATGAGGCTAGATTGAGCCCCATTTGACAAGTCCAATGTTACAGTGATAATGAGAAAATAGGATTAACACACTAGCAATGCTGATTTAGAAAAGGGAAGGAGAGAAATGGACTTCAGTGGCCATAGGGTCATAACTGCTCCTGCAGGGAAGAAACAGAAGGGTTTTCTCCATGATAGTGAAAGAAGTCTTCAGTCAGTCCTTGGGCTGGCTGTTTTCTGCTCTCTTGGCTGTCATGTTCTACATGGGAGAGGGGTGCAAAGGAGAAAGGGAAACAACACGTGCTTAGCAGTGCATTTCTTTAGGCCAGGTGACACAGGCCTGGGGATTTTAGAAGAGATGAATAAACTTGGCTCCTGTTAGCCATGCTTGGAGTTTCTCTCCTTGGACAGTTCCCTTAAAACTTAGTTAATAGTTGATCAATTTGAATTCTGGACACCCTGGATAACCATCTCTCATCTCCATGAGTGCCAGGATCTCTGCATCTGAGTTCTATTGTGAGATGGTGTTTCTGGCTTTTAGCAAGAGGCCAGAGTCCTCCTTTCATCAAGGCCTGGAACCAAATCTTATAGCTTCATTTGTGGCTGCTGCCTCTGACCATCACCAAGTGCTCAGGCAGAATTATTGTGCTCTTTGTCCCCCTGTGGATGGAAGGTTTTGACTCTGATAAAAAAAATAAAAATAAATAAAAATAGACAAGCTGGACATGTTGGCTCATGCCTGAAATCCCAGAACTTTGGGAGGACAGTGGGCAGATCACTTGAGCCCAGGAGTTCAAGACCAGCCTGGGCAATATAAGAGAACCCCAGCTCTATTAAAAAAATACAAAAATTATCTGTAGATGATAGCACGCACCTGTAGTCCCAGCTACTTGGAAGGCTGAGGTGGGAGAATCAGTTGAGCCCTGGAGGTAGAAACTGCAGCGAGCTATGATCATGCCACTGCACTCTTGCCTGGGTGACAAAGCAAGGCCTCTTATCTACAACTACTATTCTTAAAAAAAAGAATAGACAGCCGAAGTCATTTAGGAGGGACTTGGTATACCTTCGAGGGTTGTATTGTTATTTCTCAGTGAGTTTCTGTGGTGGGCAGCTTCCAAGATTACCTCCAATGAACACTAATTCCTGATATTCACACCAGCCTGTTGAGCGTGGCCTGGACTTATTGACCAGTTTCTAAGATATTGGGTTATAAAAAGACTGTGGCTTCTGTCTTGGGCACCTCCTCTTTTGCTCTCTCCTCAATGATTCACCCCAGGGAAGCCAGCTATTATGTTATGGGGCAACCAAGTGGAGAGCCCTATGTAGCAAGGGGTCCAGTCTGCCAGTCACATGAGACAGCTTAGAAGCAAATACTCCCTCTACCCTAAGGGGAGTCTTCAGATGAGAACATAGCTCCAGCCAACACCCTGAGTGTAGCCTTGTGGGAGGGGACTGTGAGTCAGGGTCACTCATCTATGCTATATTGCTGGAATTCCTACCCCATAGACACTGGGCAGGAATTGTTTGTTGTCTTAAGCCACTACATTTTAAGGTAATTTGCTATACAATAACAGATAAGTAATGCAATTTCTCATCCTCCCTCTCCTTCCTTGCATTAACTTGAGTTTCATGCAAAGAATTCGTCAGGCTATGCGATGATGTGACTGACTGCTGTCTTAGACAGCTGACTGCAGCACACCACAGTTGCATGATATTCTTTTTTTGCTTTCAGACAGGTATATGAAACTAAAATTTGGTCCTTTATTCAGAATATTTATTAGTTTACCAAAAAAAGAAAGGAAAAGGTTATCTACTTCAACATTGTGACATCTTTCTTTTTCATTTTTTTCTTTTTTTTTGTTTTTGTTTTTGAAGATCTTTTTGCCTACCAACATTCTGACATCTTTCTAAAGCTGAGTTTCAACATGCACCTTGGACAAAATCCTAAGACAAAAAGAGCTGCAGCTTTACAGCTAACAGCTTAACCAGTTGCTTCACTATTGTATAAAATCATTGCCAGATTCCCAACCAGAACTGGGAATATTCTCACCACCCTGGAAACTACCTCAACTTAGCCCATTAGGTTTGTAACACACTTAGATCAGCCTAAAGAGAAAAAAAAAAGTGGTGTGAATTTATCAACTTAGGTAACTGAAAAATTCTGGAATAAATCTTTGGGTACAGTTAAATTCAGAGGCTCAAATGATGACATCAGCTATCAGGCCTTTCTGTCCACCTCCTGCTTTGGCTCTGCTTGGCATTAGCAGACAGAGTCTTGCAATGTAACAGGCACGATGCTTTCTGACTGCTCCAACTAACACATTTCTTAATATAACCTAAGGGAAAATAGAATTTCTCTAATAGCATGCTAGCAATTGCTGTGGTTAACGATAGGGTTCTCAAGAAAAAATAACAAGATAAATTTTTGTAAAACGTACTTGACAAAATGAGGCAACAAGTCTGGTGGGAAAGCAGAAACTATAACACTCCACTTCACTCTTGCTACTCCAACTGTAGTCTATCGACCAGCCATGTTAGCATCAACTGGGAGCACCTCAGAAATGCAAATGTAGCATCTCAACCAGGCACCCAGACCTTCTCAATTAGTCTGCACTTAACAAGTTCCCCCGGGTGATTCACACTACAATTCAGATGCTGCATTTATACCACCCAGGTGGCCACCTGAATAAGAATACAATGGAAAAATGCTTATAGGCCTCTCTGAAAGAAGAAATTCAAAGGTATTCAGCAATTTGGGATATAAATAAAGAATCCAAGAATGAGGATGCTGAGATTCAAAAGGACAAACTGAGCTTTTAAACCATTTTAAAATAGAATTATGACCAACAGGATATATCTTTAGCTTCAGAATTGCTCTCTGAACCTCAATTTCCTCACCTATAAAAGGAAACAGATGTTCCATCAGAAATCATCACAGCTGGCTGCACATTAGAATCAGCTGGGTAGCCTTACAAATACCACTGCCAGGCCCCATTCAAACAATTCAACCAGAATCTCCAATAATGAGAAAGACCTAGGATACCACAGTTTTCTAAACTCCCAGGTGGTTTTAATAAGGGTCCCTGTTTTCATTAAAGTCACACCAGAGCAATGTCCCAGAAAAGGCTAAGAACTAGCTCTAGTGTTGTTTTTATTAAAGCATCCTAGATTCTATCATCTCTATGTTGTAGCTTGTCTTCATGACTGGGCAGTAGGAGATTCTTTTCCCCTTTATAATTCTGAATGTTCTTTAAGGAGTTTATATCATACTAAGGGTAAGGACTTTTGTTCTCAGGTTCTTCATGGGTTTCTGTGTGCAGTCTTGGGGAGAGAAGCTGAGATCTTCCTCCAGTCTGAACATTGAGTGGCATCAAGATTGCAAAGAAACAAGCAAGGTGATATGTATTTTTTTTAAAGGGAGAATTTGGAGTGCTCTGGAGATGGGGAGAATGAGAGGCAAACTAGGAAGAAAGAAGAGTAGAGATGGGAAAAGGTGAAGATAGTAAGGCTGTTTTCAAGGTGACTCCTCCCCATGAGTGCCACATTTTAAGGAAATGTACAACGTTGCTGGTTATCGAGATACCAGCTCAGTTGCAAGACCCTCACCCAGGTGGCGCTGAAGATATTGACAGGCAGACACCCAGATAGAACAACAGAGTGGGTCTATCCTGGGGACCAACAGCCTGAGAGCTGAGAAGCTGACAGCTTTTCCAGGCTGAATGCCCCAAGCAGATTCTCATCCACATACTTATTTGCTCTTAGACAGGTGATTCTTATTAATACACAGGTGCTCTACATTTACTCATAGCTCAAGAATATACCAAGCAGGCAGCTGTTACCTGTCTACCACTAATCAAACTAAAAGATATCCTCCACAGAGGAGCCATGCAGGCAGGGTAAACTTAATGTTTCTCAGCAGTTGGTAGGAGTGGATTTCTTGTGGAGATCTAAAGAGGGGCTGAAATTAATGATGTTCAGGGGTGGGGGCGGGGTAGAGCAAACAGAGGTAACATCTGTAGATGAAGTTATTGAACTCTGAGAGGAGCCTAGGCTGCAACTGCAGAAGTACTTTGGGAAGAGAGCAACACTCACTGATGTCAGGCTACTGCACCCACTTCTCCAAGGGCAATGGATTCCCCCTTGTTTCTTCTCAAAACGACTTAATCTTGGCTCTACCCAACCTCCGTCACACTGCCATTCATTATTTTATGTGGCAGCTGTGGAGATGCAGCCGGGGACACAGTGGAATGAAAAAACAGACAGGTCGTGGGGCTTCCTGTCCAGTGGGAAGTACAGACATCAACCAAACCATCGCAGTATGAAGCTAATCAATCCAAACTGAGGTAAATGCTGTGAACTGAAAGAATCTGGCTTTAAGGAAGTGGATAACAAAGGAATTCAGGACCCACAGGGTGGTCAGAGAAGATTTTTATGAGAGAATGATGTTTCTGTTTAGATCAGAAGGAAGGTAGGAACAGGGGGCATGCTGTGGACTTTGGTCTTTATCACAAGATCAATGGGAAATCATTGAAGGGTTCTACGCAGAGGGTGAAAAGATTGTTCTGCAGCATGGAGAGCAGACAAGAGGGTTCAGAGTAGACACGGGGACACTAATTAAGAGTCTGTATTGGTAGTCCAGCCAAGGCTAATGGTGGCTTGGATCCCAGCAGTAGCAGTGGTGATGGAAAGACATGATTAAGTGTGAGACTTGGTGCTAGGTCTAAGGTGTGCAATCTTGGGGAGAGAAGCTGAGATCTTCCTCCAGTCTGGGCATCAAGTGGCAGCAAGATTGCAAAGGAAGGGAGTGAGTGAGAGTTTTACTGGTTTTCTGGCTAGCACCACCAGACAGACGGTAGAGCAGTTCAGAGGCAAGGCCAGCATTAACCTCACCACAGATGATTGACTTCTTCTGTTACACTATTTATAGTGAGAGATTCAAAATAGGCGACTCAGCCATAGTCGGATTAAGAAAGGGAAACCTCATGAGGCACATTTCCTCCCTTCTCTGTTCATCCTATCTTAGAGACACCCATTGAGCTGCATCTCCCAATGTCAGTCATTCATTAAAAATAAGAACTGGGAATATGTTTTCCGAGGGATTTTCTTGGAGCCTCAGAATTTCTAGCTGATCAAAGAGATTATTCTGCTCAGCCATAAAACTGAGTCCAGGCTATGATGCAAGGCCAGGCCTGCACCCTCTGGAAAGGTGCAAATACCAAGGTGCAAATACTTGCTTACATGATAAAGCCTTCTAGCCCCTTTACTGCACCGTCTACTACCTTCTGAAAAAGACACGGCAGGAAAACACAAACCAACACCCAACTCTTTGTCTCTCTCTGTGAAGGGTGTAAAGGTCCTCTTCAGTCAAGCCACCAGAAAGAGCAGAATTGCACTGGCTCTGCTCCCTAATGGTACTGCTGTTGCTGACCCTCTCAGGCCTCTCTCCTCTTGGGAATGCAGACAAGGAGATATGAGGCATGAGTTAAGGGAAAGGGCACCCTGGTATGTAGTCTGGGCAGACTATCTGACTTCTTTAAGTAGCAATTTCCCTAGCTACAAAATAAAGACCATGTTTTGTGCCTTATTGTTTTGCTATAAGGTACACAAGGGTTGACATCATTTATCATGCCCTCCTTGAAATATTTTCCTCACTTGACTTCCAGGAGCCATTACTCTGCTGATTCTTCTCCTATATGACAGGCTGCTGCTTCTAAATCTTCTTTGCTGATTTCCACCTTCCTTCTTAACCTTTAAAGTTTGATGTTTCCTGTGGCTAATAAGTCCTTGGACTACTTTTCTTCTCCCTCCTTACTCACTTCCTGGTGATCTCACTTGGTCCTATGACTTTAAACATTATTTCTACCCCAGTCCATAGCTTCAGCTCCATTAATTATCTAGTTGCTTTCTCCCATATCTCCATTTATCTACTAAGTCTAATATGTTTAAACCTGAATCCTTAATTCCTTGCCACCCATCATTTCTTCACTGATTTTCCCACCTCCTTGATAGGAGTTGTTCAGCCAGTTTTACTGAGGCCAGAAATCTAGGGGTGGTCCATGGTCTTCTCTTCTCTCATTGCCTAAGTGTGTCTATGAGCAATTACTATCAGCTCTACACTTATGATACATCTTGAATTCATCACTTCCTCTGATCTCCAGGGTTCCATTCTATCCAACAGACTACTATCTTTCTCAGACTTCTGCAATGGCCTCCTAAATGAACTCTCTCTTTCCATTGCTGTATGCTCTCCATCCTTCCCCTAGAAGTCAGAGTTCTCTTTCTAAACCATGAACCAGATGATGTCACCACCTACTTGCCACTCTACAGTGCATTTCATCCCACTTAGATCAACTTCAAAGTCTGCTTATGACCTAGAAGGCCCCCAGCCCACCTCTCTGGCCCCACTCCTGCCCCTCTCCGCTCACCCATCAAGCTCAGCCACACTGGCCTCCTCGCTGTTCCTTGAACATACAAAGTGCCTTCCTGCCTTAGGGCTTTCCCACATGGTGTCTCCTCATTCTGTAGAGCATGGTTGCCTCCATTGCCTCATTCAGGCCTCTTCTTCAGCATCACTTTTCCTCAAAGAGGTTTCCTTAACCCTTTTTTAAAACACCTGGTCCCCATCACCTTTTATCACCCTACTTTGTTTTATTGTTCTTCAGAGCATGTATCACTTTCTGAGATAATGATTCTTAATTACTTAAATCTTTGTTAGTCTCCCCTATAAAAATATAAGATCACACGGGCAGGGACTATGCCTCTCTCATTCACTGCTGTCTCCAGTTCCCCAGTGCCTAGAACAGTGTCTAGCACATAGTAGGCATTCAATAAACATTTTTTGAATGGTTATATGAATGAGTGAATGAGCAAATGAATGAAGGAGTACCTAGTTCTATTTCAAGGAGGTTAAAGGAAGGAAACACCTATAGAACTCTAAGAGCATACAAAGGAAAACACTGGCTGTCTGAAAATGTTACATAAGTTTTGAAGCAAGTTGAGAAAGATTAGAGGTGTTAACTGAAAAATCATGGGTCTTCACAAATTTGGAAAGGAGAGCTTTATTTCTTATAAAGGGTTATAGCCTACAAGATGGCCATTTTGACAGGCTGGGAAATATATCCTCCAGCCAAAGCCCAGAAGCAGGCATTTCTAGGGAGGAAGGGAAGGGTTTGACAGGAATTTAAGCTGAACAGGTTAGCCAAACACACAAATTCAACAGGTTATAAGAGGAGCTATGTTCCTGAAGGGGTCCCGATGCGTGTGTATCGAACAAAAATGCATGTTACATACAACCCATGTTCACCTTGGTGTAGAGACTTAACATTTGAATGAATTACAATTAGGCCCCATATGTCAAAAGGTCTTTCAAGGACACAAAGGCACTCAAATGTACAGCCTCTGTAAACTGGCCAGAGTCAGTCCATGGTTGATGGTCTTCTTAGCTGGAGAAAGTTACTAAAATCAGTCCCTTGTTCAATCGAAGCTATAGTCATGGCTGCTGGAACAGGGGGTCAGTTAGTCAGTATCTGTGGGGTGAATGAGTTGTCATTGTTTTCATGGTGTTTACCTTGAGGCCAGTGCTTGTTCAGCTGCTAAAGAAAAAGAAAACCCCCTTAGAAGTTAGAACACAGTTTATTGTTTAAGTGTAAGGTATATGACTTAACCTTTGTCTGGCATGGCCTTAGGTCTTGTTTGGAGTTTTAGTGTCTTATTGCCACAAAGAGTCCATTCTTTCAGTTCCTTGGTCTCTGTTTTAACATTATTGCTGGTCATTTGTTGTGTCTAAACTGCAAAAGGGAAGATATATAGCGAGGTGTGTCTTATCTCCTGTCATGTCATGGCCAGGAACTCAGTTTTTAAGGTTTCCCTAGGGTCCCCTTGGCCAAGAGCGGTTTGTCCAGTCATTTGGAGGGCTTCGAATTTTATTTTCAGTTTACTAGGGGAGAGCAGACTTGGAAGAAGAAAATAGCAACTGCAATATCCAAAAATAAAAATAAGGATTTACAGTGCTTCGTTGAAAGAAAAGAGAGTAAAGCAAGAACAAAGAATAGGGATATTGTGCTTAAATACTTCCTGAGATTGCAGAAATCCTAAAGTGAAAATGTATATAACACATCAGAAGAAAGGCCTCCTAAAAGAGTAAAGTGCATTATGAAAACACAGAGGGAGAAAGAAGAGATTGAAAAGAATAAAAATATGCCTCTCTTGTGTTTACAAAAAGCCATGCTGTCCTTCACTGAATGTTTCTGTAAGTGGTTTTGGTTTTCCTGGTGGTAATAAAGGAACTGCAGATACTATACTTACACTATAGAAATTCATTTTTCAATTTCTGAAAGGCCTGTGAGAAGTGAATGCAATAATAGCTGTGAGTAGAAAAGTTGTAAAATGAAAGGCCTTGTTGTGAAAGGAATACAAAGTGTCACTGCCAGGATGTAAGAGTTGACTTTGGGAAACCTGCTCAGAATTCCAGGTAGCCCAGAGTCCAGATCTGGGAGCAAACTCAGGACTCCAGATAAGTGAGGTGGCCAGTAATGACTTGCCGATGTCACAGCCAGTGGGAAGTGCGACAAGTAAGAAAGAGAGATAGACCCCCTGGAGAACCCCTAGCTCTCCGGGATGCTCAGCGATAATCTGACTTAAAGTAGGACTATTCTTTCCATGTCATCTCACTTACCCAAGAAGCCACCACTTTGTCAGTATTGATTGTGAACCATGGAAGTGAGAGGTGAAGACGGGTGGAGGCAGGGCTGTGACCCAGAAAGCTAAATCAGAGATTTGCTGTTCCTGAGCAACCAGCAGATGACACTATGTCCCCCTGACCCCAATATTAAAAACAACAAAAGCTCCTGCCAGAAAAATGGTTTCTGCCCTTGACCTGCATCATTCCCTCCTAGAAGACAGGAGAAAGCTGTACTTCCTGCCTTCTCTAAGTTTTGGCATTAAATTCTGAAATGCACAGCCATTAAGCAGCCTTCTGGAAATGAAGCTTGAGAGCTCAACAGCAGTGGTGAAGGTGCTTTGAAGAGGGGCTCTTTGAGGCCAACCCTGGGATTCTGCAATGCAGAAGTCAGTGATCCATTCCCCTTGTCCATCCTGTGCATCTACAGAGCGGTCTGGACACACAGCTACATTAGAAACACCAGTTCCGATGCCTCTCCCTGCTGGGAGAGAGAAGGAGCCACTCTTTGACCCCAACAAGTGACCCCTAGGACATGCCCTGCCAAGGGCTAGGTTGGGACACTAGAGAAGGCCCAGCCTCTGCCATTTGTTGGTACTTTTCCTCCATTTATGTTTTGGAAGCAGTGCCCTGGGCAGCCTCTCTGACCCATAGGGTGATACTCTGCCTTTTCTGTCCCTTCCTGCATCCCTAGAACAGACACCTACTTCCCTACTGCAGTTCCTGTGGGCTCAGCCTCCAACTTCAGCAGAGGCTGGGATGCAGAGACTAAAGTTGCTTCCTGGAGGAACACAAGGTAACCTCGTGTCCTCATTTAAACTCTCTGGGCCAACGCTACTGGCAAAGTTCCACCATATGTCACTTTCCCAAGCCTGACACCTTTTCTAGACAAGTTTCCAGGATGAGTAAATGAAACAGCAGTCACACCTCCACTTGAGTACTGAGACAACATTTACAACTTACGCTGTGCTTTCTTCCCTGAGAGCAGAAGCTTCCTCAAGTCTGCTTTGCTTGGGAGAAGAACATTAATGGACCCAGGAAGATGCTTCATTTTTCTGTGTGCTAAGATTCTTCAGGAGATATTACCAGAAATCTCTCCAGTGCTGCAAAAACAACCGTGCTTAGCTAAAAGGGTAACTTTTAACCCTGCTGCATGGTTTATATGGTTATTTTAGATGGTTAGGGGAGGTGAGAGGATCAGTTGGTTGGTATTTTTGCCTTTCTTTTAAATATCTTGTGACCACGGAGCCTGTATCAGTCTGAATAGATTAGGTTTATGCTACATTAACAAATGACTCTCCAAATTTCAATAGGTTCGACAATAAAAATGGATTTCTTGCTCATGGTATGTGTCCACTAAAGATTGAAGAGAGCTCAGTTCATTGGAGTCACTCCAGGACTCAGGCTGATGGAGAAGCCACCACATTTAACCTTCTGGGTCACGGTATCAAAAGGAAAGATGTGTCAAGAGGATCTTGGATCAACAATTCAATGCTCCAGTTTGAAAAGCAAACGATGTCACTTATGTTCATAGCACCTTGGTCAGAACTAATCATATGGATGCGTTCAGTCACAGGGGAGCCAGGGAGTACAGTCTTACCCTGCACCAGATGTGGAGAGAATCACAAATGTTTAGCAAACAGCACCAATGACAACCACAAAGTACCCGGGGTTAGGATGCCAATTCATATGCACCCAGCCCTTTAGGAAAACAAACAAACAAGCAAACAAACAGCGAAAACAACAATACGCTTTGCTTCAGGCTCAGAAGCAGCCTCTCATTCCTTTCTGTTAAATTTGAACCCAGGAGAGCCCTGTGATGATTCCAATGGGAGGGTCAAGAGAGGACATGGTAGCCGAAAGGTCCTCTGCAACAGAGTTTGTTACTCTCTGCGGACGTCTATTGAGCGACAACATTTACCATGACATTTCAATGTTTATCGATTCCCTAGTGTGCTAGACAGGATTCAGGACATGCTCAGAGACAGGCAAATGGCCAGGTGGGCAGCTGCAGTGCATAAAGTGGGGTTGACAGATGCCCCTGAACCCGCCCACTAAGGACACATCATCCTCCTTCTTCCTGCAGGACACATGTGAAGCCTTAAAGTTCAGTTCTCCCCCGATTAAAGGCCAGGCTGCTTCAGCCCACAGGGATGAGCCCTGTGTCCAGCTCTTCTCTTGTTTCTCTTCAAATTCACACTGAGAGCTTCTTTTCTTGCTCACTTTTCAGTTGTGTGATGAATGTCAGTGGTAACAGGTACAAAGCCTCCCCAGTACACTTTGCCAGTATCCAGAAGCCTGTGTCAATTCCGATAGCCATCCATGTTCCCAACTCTCTCAGATCCCCCAAGAACCTCCTGGGAACCAAAAGCACAATCCTAGAAAAAGATCTGTATGGAATTCTCTCTTCTTTCTGAGCCAATGTCAGGGAGTAAGGGAAACAAAAGTACAGTGGAGTGTGGTGTGCTAAAGTCATGCCAGCTTTGTGAAGGAAAACCAGGAGCTCTGGAGAACCCAGGCTGCATTGGGGAGGTCTATATATGATCTCGCTAGAGTGAGGGATTTGAGTTTCCCAGGAGGGGAGCTGCCACTGGGCAAGAGTAACACAAGGACTCAAAGGGGGAATTGGGGGGGGGCCTCATACAGGACGAAGCTGGCATCACAGATTGGACCCCTAGACACCATGCCAAATCTAGCCTTGCCACCTTGCTGTGGGGCATCTGAGAAAAGCAGTAGCAGCATGCCAATCTCAACATCACACAGCCAGTTATCAGGAATCCCAGCTCAGCACTCCTTGCACTGCATGCTAGATGGAAGTGGCAATGGCTACAGACTCCAGAGAGCCAAGGCCCAGCTCAGCCATCTCTGGACCTGTTATCACAGAAGTGCCTGAGAGGGAAGGCACTGAGAGGTCATCACTCAACTTCCTGAGGATTCTGAAGCCTGCAAGTGCCCCAGGGCTGTGGAGGAACAGAAGTTAAATGTAGGTTATTCCTTTCGTAAGATTCATCCTACCTTGATTTATCATTCAGGCTCTGCAGGAAGCTTCAGTTAAAAGTCAGGTTGTACTACTTGCTTATGGTTGACAATGAATAGTAAGTCATCTTTTTTTTTTTTTTTTTAAGAAAGAGGGGGTCTCACTCTGTTGCCCAGGCTAGAGTGCAATAGCACGATCCTAGCTCACTGAAGCCTTGAACTCCTGATTCCTGGGCTCAAGCAATCCTCCTGCCTTGGCCTCCCAAAGTCCAGGGATTACAGGCATTGGCCACCATATCTGGTCGTTAAGTCATCATTTTTTACCTTGATAATGTTTGGTCAAAGATTATACTTGTAAGGACTCTCAGTTGTGACACAGATTGCATTAAGAAGGAAAAAAAAGTGAATTATTAGCCAAATAACAATCAAGGATATAGCTTGATTCAGGTATCAACTCAACTGTTGGCATCAGGAACCTCTCTTTCTCCTTCTCTCCTCTGCTTTTCTTTGTTTTTCCTTCATTCTCATGAAGCCGACTCTTCTCATGAAGTGGCAACATAGCTGGTGACAGGGCCCGATACTCACGTTTACAACCTAGCACCACCCACAGAAAGATGGCAGCTCAGAAAATGTCCCTATATTGGCCCTTGTTGGCCAAGCATCTTTCCATCCCAAGCCAACACTGTGGCTAGAAAAATCCAGTGCGGTTGACCAGCTGCCCATATCTAGGACTCGGGGGTGGGGCCCCATCCTTCTTCGAATGGCAAGGATTTTCCTCGTCCTGGTTGCTAAAGAAAGTAAGGATGCCGCTCCTGGAGGTAGAATGGATGGGTAAGCAAGCAGAAACGACAGCCACTCACTGCAAACACCTGCTGATCTTCCCTGTGTCTCATTTTTAAAGTCCTGTGCTGCATCTTGCTTCCTCCCTAAGCAGCCCTTAGTTACTGCTACTAAATGACTGTTTAGTTTAATTCAGTAAATTTATTATTGGATCTGAAGAGGCTGAGCCCAAACAAACCACTGGGTGTCCCCTCCTGAGTTCCTCTTCTGTGCTCTTTGCTGCTCATAAAACAAACCAAAAGAAAAAGTGAGCTTCCCAAATTTTTGTTCCCTAGGAGTGGGATTGTAGTGACTTTAGGAAGACACCGAGACCCCATATACTATAGGACAGACTCAACTGAGGTTTTTGTTTTATTATTATTGTTATTATTTGAGACAGAGTCTTACTTTGTTGCCCAGGCTCGCGTGCAGTTGCACAGTCTCGGCCACCTCCCGGAAGCAAGTGATGCTCCTGCTTCAGCCTCATGAGCATCTGAGACTATAGGTGTGTGCCACCATGCCTGGCTAATTTTTATATTTTTTTGTAGCGACAGGGATTCACCATGTTGGCCAGGCTGTTCTTGAACTCCTGAGCTCAAGTGATCCACTCACCTCAGCCTCCCAAAGTGCTGGGATTACCTGCATGAGCCACTGTGCCAGGCCCACTTGTTGGATATATAGATATATATTTTTTTAGTTTTCGTAGTTCCACCAAATTTATTTCCTAATCGATTGCAGGCTGGAGTGCAGTGGTGCGATCTCAACTCACTGCAACCTCCACCTCATGGGTTCAAGTGATTTTCCCATCTCAGCTTCCCGAGTAGCTAGAACTACAGATGTTTTTAAAGCCTTCCAGTTGCTGGTAAAATACGGTTGCTTTGTCCAAATTGGCTTCATTCAAATTAAAAGTCTCTGCTTACTTAATTGTTTACAGAAACCCTCACAAATGAGATTAACATAAAAAAAACAAAGAAGAAAAAACAACAAGATAATTAAGTCTGATGGCTTCGGAGCAGGTTGGTGACAGCCCTGAGAAAGTGCCAAGGCTAATTGACTGGAAGATTTTTCTCCTACAGTTAATTGCAAATGGTCATTGAAAGTCCTTGAAATTAACTAGGTTCCCTCAGCTGAAGTGTGGAGAAGGGATTTAGAAGTGTGAAGGAGATCAGGGCTTTAAACAGGAATCCACCAGGGACATTGGCTCTTCCTGTCCCAGACAAGATGAGATCTGGCAGACTAACGTCAAATCTCATCGCTTCTCTGGGCGTCGGTCTTCTGCTCTGTAAAATGGCCATGGTGGGTAGGGGTGGTCATGTCAGAGCAGTATGAGCTGACCTCCTGTGATCTCCAGCTTTACCATGTGCAAGTCCTCTGCTGGGATTAGCAGGGACCAAAAAAGGGCCTCATTCTTCAAGTCACTTTTCAAGTTTGTAATAAGTGACTTAAAAAAAGAAAAAGTAGAGTGAAAGGTACAGAGCCACTGGTCACAGGATAGATCTGAGGAAAGATGCACTAACTGATCAGGAAGAACGGGAGAACCAAGGAAGACTTGGGAAGGTTCCCAGATGGGATGTCTTGAAGAGGAAGATTCAGACACATGGGGGAGCTGGGACCAGCCTGAGCTGAGGCACATGTGCCTGGTGTGTGTCGGAGCCTGGCATGCTATAAGGCCAGAGCATCCGTGCATTGAGAGACGTCCTACTTTTGCTGCCAAGGGACAGTCACTCCCACGGGCCCAGGAATCCTGCAGGAATTGGGACCCCCTGGCTCAGGAGGCAGACATGTGCTTCAGGGCACAAAGCAGCAGGTCTTTCTGCTGTCCCTTCCGTGGAGAATTTTCTGATCTCCACCCTAGTGCTTGGCTATTGACTCAGCTCTCCTCTGCCTCGGGACAGCTGATTGCCCTTCATCCTCACAGTGTTGGCATCGTCGCCATGACAGATGTGCATTCTGTCTCGTGAGAGATGTGCATTGTCTCCCCTTTCTCTACATGTTTTATTTTATGTTGACACCTGTAAACCTAAAAAAAAATATGTATAAATTTGGAAAAGAGAGGGGAGCCTATTTCATGTAAGGGATTACATCGCGCAAGGTGGCCATCCTGCAGGCTGGGAAGTACAGCCTCCAGCCAAGACCAGAGACAACCACTTTGAAGCAGGAAGGGTTAGAGGAGGAGCCTTTTGCCAACTGGGTTGGCTGAATATGCATATTCAACAGGTTATGGGAGGATTACGATATTCGTAAAGGTAGTCCCCACACAGGCATATTGAACAAGCATGCATGTAACATACCACTTATGTTCACCTTGGGATGGAGACTTAATATTTCAATATATGACAATCAGGCATAGTATGTCATATGGTCTCTTCAGGACGTGAAGGCACTCACTGCACAGCCTCTGTAAACCAGCCATAACCAGTCCATAGTCAGTGGTCTTCTTATCTGGAGAAAGTTACTGAAATCAGTCTCTTGTCCAGTGGAAGCTGTAGCCATCCCTGGTGGAACAGGGGCTCAGTCAGCGTCTGTGGGATGGATGAGTTGTCATTGTTTTCATGTTGCTTACCTTGAGGCCAGTGCTTGTTTAGCTGCTAGAGAAAAAGAAAACCCTTGTGGCAGTTAGAACATAGTTTATTAGTTACATGTAGCCTGCATGATTTAACCCTTGCATGGCACAGCCTTAGGTACCGTTTATAACTGGATATATTATTGTCAGTCTGAGGATCTCTATTTTAACATTAATGCTGATGAGCTGTTATGTCTAAACCACTAAAGGATGGGGTATAGGCCGGGCGCAGTGGCTCACGCCTGTAATCCCAGCACTTTGGGAGGCCGAGGCGGGTGGATCAGGAGGTCAAGAGATCGAGACCATCCTGGTCAACATGGTGAAACCCCGTCTCTACTAAAAATACAAAAATTAGCTGGGCATGGTGGCACGTGCCTGTAGTCCCAGCTACTAGGGAGGCTGAGGCAGGAGAATTGCTTGAACCCAGGAGGCGGAGGTTGCGGTGAGCCGAGATCGCGCCATTGCACTCCAGCCTGAGTAACAAGAGCGAAACTCCGTCTCGACCAAAAAAAAAAAAAAAAAAAAAAAAAAAGGATGGGGTATAAGGAGGTGTGTTTGGCCTCCCATTCAGTTATGGCTGAGAATTCATTTCTTTTCTGTGAGGTCCCCTTGGCCAGGAGGGGATCTGTCCAGTTGGTTAGGATTTTTTTGGTTTATACTCTCTCCAGCGATGAACAGCTTCCTACCCACATATCTAGTGAAGGTCCTCATAAAGGTGAACCTGATTAGCTGTGAGGAGAGACACACATCACTGATCAGATCTTCGATCATGTGTCTAGTACAAGTCAAATTAGACTCATGTGGCACAGAATAAGGACACCCGTCAGTAACTTTCTGCAGCCATTTGCCTCAACAAGCAGCCGTAGGCAAGGACTTCTCAGGGGAGTTTATGGTGTCAGCTTGATTGGCATCTCTAATGTGAAAAGGATCTAGAGACAAAAGTAAATCTTCTATGGGCCCCGCAGTCTCTCTCACAACCACTCAGCTCTGCAGTGGTGGCACAAAAGCAGCCATGGTCAACACATAAGTGAATGCATGTGGCTGTGTTCCAATTGAGCTTTGTTTATGGATACTGAAATTTGAATTTCACATAATTTGAATGTGTCACAAACTACTCTTTTTTTCCCCCCCAAACATTTAAAGATGTGAAAACCATTCTCAGTTTGTGGGTCACACATAAACAGGCAGCAGGCCAGATTGGCCCACGGGATGTCCTTTGCCAGCTCTTCGTTTAAGTCAGTGGTTTTCAAAGCATGGTCCCTGGATAGGCAGCCTCCACATCACCTGGAAGCTTGTCAGACTTGAAATTTCTCAGTCCCAACCTCCGGTCTATTGAATTAGAAACTGAGGGTAGCCCTCCAGGTGATTCTGATCCATATTCAAAGTTTGAGGATCACTGGTCTGGAATTTGAATGTGTACCAAAATTGCCTGGAGGGCTACCCACCCCACGTGAGGACCTGATTCTAGGAAGTGGGGATGCAAAACCAAATTGCTGGATTGTCAGCATAGCTGACTTCTCCCCAAACCACAGCTTCTCTTCATATTAACTGGCTTAATAAATTATCACCTATCTACAGGTTTAAAATAATTAGCAAGACTGTGGACCATTCTCCCCAACCCCAGGGAAAGGATAAATGTGACCAGGATGTTTGTTGACCATCTGGACTTTCTTATTTATTCCCAAATATTTCTTTCCGTATTTATTGGAATCTTCTGGCTTTTATACTCTGACAGTTTATGACTCATCACCTAATTTAAGAGTGTTGGGTATAGATAAATAGCTTTCTACCCCTTTCTTCCATTCTCTCCAACATTTGCAACACGCTGATTTCCCAGTCCTTCTTTCTCTCCTCTTCCCTCTTCTTCTTGCCCTTAGCTTGTTAAAATAAGCCAAATAATAATAACTAACACTTAGTAATTTTTTGTTTTGTTTTTTTTTTTTGGAGACAGAATCTTGCTCTGTCACCAGCCACCAGGCTGGAGTGCAGTGGTGCGATCCTGGCTCACTGTAACCTCCACTTTCCGGGTTCAAGCAATTCTGCTGCCTCAGCCTCCCGAGTAGCTGGGACTATAGGCATGCACCACCATGCCCAGCTAATTTTTGTATTTTTTAGTAGAGATGAGGTTTCACCATGTTGGCCAGGATGGTCTCGATCTCTTGACCTTGTGATCCGCCTGCCTTGGCCTCCCAAAGTGCTGGATTACAGGCGTCAGCCACCCTGCCTGGCCAGTATTGTTTATTTCATGCCAGGTACTGTTTTTAGCCTTATAGTGACATAACTAGTCCTAACAAGAAAACTATGAGAAAGGCAGGATTATTATCACTAAGAAACTGAGGCACAGCGAGCTTCAACAATTGCCTAATGTCAAACAGCTGATAACTGGAAGAGCCTGGCAGTCTGATTTTGGCTCCTTGCTCCTACCATTATGGGTTATTACCTCTCAGCCCTGCCGTAGATTCACTGAGCCTGGGAAAAAATATCACTAGAAGATGCAAAGAAGCTTTCTCAGATTTCTATTCAAAATGTGAAAGGTAAAACTTTTCAAGGAAAACATCTTCATGGCCTTGGGGTAGACAAAGGTTTTTTAAATAGGACACAGAAAGGGCTAAACATAAAGACAAGGAAAGTTGATAAATAGACTAAAGTTAAGAACTTCTACTTATCCAACAACACCAGTTAGAGGATAAAAAGACAAGCCACATTGTTTAATGGTCAAAATATTTGAACAGTCTGGTCACAGGTGAGGTTATCCAAATGGCGGTTAAATATATTTTTTAAAGGCTTCAACTTTATCAGTCTTCAGGAAGATGCTAATTAAATCAGTTATCTAATGCACTATACCACCGACAAATAAAAAATCTAAACTTTAGGTTTTTAATAATTGTTTATGAGAAGAGAACGTGGAGCAGACAGAGCTCCCATACGCTGGTGGCAGGAATGTGGGCTGATGCAATCACATTGGAAAACTATTGTCAGCATTCACCAGAGCTTAACATATGCATACCTGATGACCCAGCAATTCCATTCCTAGGCATCTGTCTCAAAGAAATGTGTGCATGTGTTCACCAAAAGAAATGTACTAGATATATAATAGCAGTATCTCAAATGGAAAGTACTCAAACACGCATCTACAGAAGAATGGATAACTAGTAGTTTATATACAGAATGGAATACTATACAGCAATGATACATGACAGCAACACCACTACAGGTAATATGGATGAATTAGTCTTACAGAGAATATTGAGCAAAATAAGGCAGACACTGCACACACAGACACACGCGCGCACACACACACACACACACACACACACACACAAAATCTACACTATTAGAAGTTAGAATAGTGGTTGCCTTTGTGGCATGGAAACAGAGACGTTAGTGACTAGAAAGAGAGTCATGAGGGGCTGCTAGAGTTCTAGTCATATTGTTTTTTACTTGAGTACTGGTTACACAGATATGTTCAGTTTGTGAAAATTCATTGCATGGTATTCTCCTGTGTACTTTTCTGAAGTATGTTGTGCTTCAATGAAACATTTATTAAATGCTTCTATTAGATAAACAGGCGCCCACAGTTTGTACTTGTTCCAACTGTCCTGAGGTCGTAACATGCTTGGAATTCCTAACCTCATGTGTAGGTAAATACTGGAAGGCTTTTATGGATCTCTCATTAAGTGAGCAGTTAAGCCCAGAAAAATCCCCAGGTTCTTTGCTTGGAGTAATGAAGATCCCTATACCGAAGCAACTTCCAAGCATGTTCCAAGCTGAGTTAAATCTTTCAAATGTCTTCTCTTATTCTGGCTCCAGAGAGAGAGAATTCTGTAGTCTGATTCATCTCCTGCATCCTGACTGGCAGAAAGCTTCCCTTCTTTTTCACTTACTTGTTTTTTTATTTATTTTTTTGAGATGGAGTTTTGCTCTTGTTGCCCAGGCTGGAGTACAGTGGCACGATCTTGGCTCACTGCAACCTCTACCTCCTGGGTTCAAGTGATTCTCCTGCCTCAGCCTTTCCAAGTAGCTAAGATTGCAGGTGCCTGCCACCATGCTTAGCTAATTTTTGTATTTTTAGTAGAGATGGGGTTTCACCATGATGTCCAGACTAGTCTCAAACTCCTGACCTCATGATCCACCTGCCTCAGCCTCCCAAAGTGCTGGGATCACAGGTGTGAGCCACCGTACACGGCCAAGCTTCTCTTTTTAAAGAAGAAACTCTCTTTCTGACTAGGCTAACAAGGAAAGTATTTCCTAAGCCTTGGAGCTGCATCATGACATCCAGACACATGAACTAAGATCATTTTTTAATCCCTGACATCCATGAGGATCAGAGGCTGGAAACAAGTTGACTGGACAACTTGTCTTATTTGGCTATGTGGTATTCTGTCTTAACTTTGAATTAGCTGCCAATCTTTTAAAATCAGATTTCACCTAAAACTCTAGATTTCTGGTTTCTCTGGAAAAATCAAGGGTCATTTATGTCCCCAAGGCCCACCCCCAGCTCTTTCCCCTTGGCTACATTAGGTCCTCAGCCTCTGCAGACATATGGTTGCAACTCCCTATGTAGAAAGTCTCAAAACACAATGACAAAAAAGGTCCTTGTTCTGATGGACTTTATAAGATACAATACTGGGTATTTCATTAATTGGATCAATCAGTATTGATGGATCAGTCACCATAGTAGGTGTTAAGCAAGTAATTTAAGCATTTGCACCTGGTTTCAGCATTTCTAAAATAACAGAATTATAGAGATTTTCTAAAATCTTCTTTGGCTTTACATTTTGATTCCTCTGTGATTGCAATTAACTGGAGAAGTATTATGTAATGATTTTCAGGATTAGGCCAGGCTTATGAGCCTCCATTTAGTAGCCTTAGGAAAAGAGAGACCATCTAAGAAACATCCAACCATCAGAGCTTTATTTAAAGAAGTCAAGAACGGTTTCATTTTAGAAACCTCAACAAATTTCCCCATCTTTTACACCAGAACCTGGAAGTCCCCAGCTAGCCTCATTCCAGATCTACTGAATCAGCTGGCATTTTAACAAGATCCTTAGGGGATTTATATGTCATTCATATTTAAGACATGTGGTTTTGGAAGATACCCTGGAAATATCTATCCACGACAATCCACCTTCACCTCTGCCTATCCCAACCAAAAGTCAGGAGGCTGAGGACTGACAACAGGCTTGTTCCCAATCCTCCCTTAACAGCAACCAGTCACATGGATGGCATTCATTCACACTCATGTTCCCAGGGACAAACCCATGGCATGCTAGCCCAGCTCCTGATGGCTCCACCTTTTCCTTTTCTCTCCTACTCAGAGAAGAACCTTGAAATTCTAGTGAGTGAAGGTGACTGTTCCAAATTTTCTTTCTTTCTTTTTTTTTGAGACAGTTTCACTCTTGTTGCCCAGGCTGGAGTGCAGTGGTGTGACCTCGGCTCACTGCAACCTCCGCCCCCTAGGTTTAAGTGATTCTCCTGGCTCAGCCTCCCAAGTAGCTGGAACTACAGGCGTGTGCCACCATGCCTGGCTAATTTTTTGTGTTTTTAGTAGAGAAAGGGTTTCACCATGTTGGTCAGGCTGGTCTTGAACTCCCAACCTCAAGTGATCCACCCGCCTTGGCCTCCTAAAGTGCTGGAATGAGCCACTGAGCCCAGCCCCAGATTTTCAAAAGTGAGTAATGTACATCCTCTCCTTATGTCACTACTATTGAGCAACAAATCACTGGCACCCTCTTTGCAACTACTCACAACACACCAGTGGAGGGAGACACACAGCTGAGAACTGCAACCAGGAGCTTGGGAGGAAGAGCATGACCCTGTGAGGAGGGAAAGCGGGACTGTCTGGTGCCCTTCCAGGCAGATGCTAATGAGTCTCTGCAGCCCTTAACCTCCCTGCCAGAGAAGCAAGCTGGTAATGTGATGAGCTGTCACTGTTCATTATAGGGACAGCCAATGAGCCCAGAAGTGTTTGCAGGCACAAACAAGCTGTGGGGCAGCATTGGGGGAGCTGTGCTGGGGCAGGGGGCTGAGGAAGGCAGGCAAGGGACCAGGAGCAGCCCATCCCCATTTCAGCCCCTGCCCAGTGTGTCTGCTGGGCAGCCTGTCCCTACACAGTCTGTAAGGGGTTTGCCTCCTGCACACTGATGTAGGGGCTGGCCTGGGGAGATCATGAACAGGCAGGGTCTGCCTGCTAGCCACCTAAAGAATGAACCTGGGAGTCTCTCCAAGTGCCCCAGCAGCTCCAAGACAGGTGCTATGGGAGAAAAGAGAAAATAGATGGGACTGTTGGCCAGGAGGAAGGACCCAGGGATTCTGCTGGTCCTTGTGGGGATTCTACTCTCCTCCAGGTAAATCAGAACCAACCCCCTCCCAACCCATGCCTCATGTGACAGAGTCCTGGATCTGACAGCAGGATGGAACAAAATTTGATCTGTTCAGATCCCTGTAATCAGGCATAGGGTAAGTATCTCTTTATCACAAACTGAGGCCCCAAATGGTCAAATGATTCACCCAAGGTCATTGGACTCAAACTGTGTGGAAAAGAGAATAATCAGAACTCTATGTGCATTTCTGCCCTCTGATGTTGGATGTTTCCATATCCTAGAGGCTGATGACAGCGGCAGCTTTGGGGCAAGAGGCAGGAGGGTGAGCTATGTGCACATCTGACTAACTTTCCTGTATATTCCTCTCTTGGGATGTGTACCCACTCCCTAGATCAAGGCTGAGCCTCTTTCCCCATGAAGCTTGCCCTAACTCCGCTCACACCCATGTCACTCCTGTCTGTCCTACAGATAGCCTCTAAGAAGTCAGCCCATCCACCTGTCCCATCACAATTCTGTTCCCTACATCATGTATGTAAGTATCCCTTCATTAGCTTGTAAGTTTCTCAGGGGTAAAGGCTCTACAGAATATGCTTCTTTTCTGTCACTGATCCTAGTAGAGTCCAGTGTATGATACAGATTCTCAGTGTTGCCCACTGACTGAGCAAATCAGTAAAAGGCTGCCCTAAGATTTTAAACAAAAAGAACTCCAGTAAGGGGAAAGTGGAGGGAACTTGAAAGGACTAATTTCTAGAAGCTTATCTTCCCCCCACCAAAAAAAGTGAGAGGGGTATTTCTGATCTGTGAGCAGCTTGAAGAGAGGTCATTCTTCCGATATTTCCGAATCCACTCCTCTTGTCCCCCAGTTCTAGCACAATTCCTGGCACATGATAGGTGCTCAGTGAATGTGAGTCAATTGCGTGTAATGAGAAAAGGAAAAGACCAATGAAGAAGAATTAAGAGAAAGCAGGACTGAGAGGTGAAAGGAGGAAATGTGCCTATCATTGCCTATTTGTCCTCAGGGCCATTCCTGCCATTTCATGCTCTGTTCCGTCCCAACTATGGCTGCTATGGGTGATAGCCAGAAGTGATCAATACCTACGGGGTCCAAAGATGGCTCTAGACCCAGCAGCAGCAGCAGCAGGCAGCTACAGCCTCCAACAGCCTCTTGTTGCTATCTACAATGCACCAGTGATTTCTTTGAACAGCAGCTGTAGCCTCCAGCAGGGTGAGCCACCACTGTGCTGCTGGGCTCTAGAACCTCCTTGCTTGGTTCCTCCAGCCCTGGGAAAATCACAGCTTCCTGACATTTCCAATCTCTGTGGAGGCTCATCTTTCTCTCCTCTCCTCTTTGTGACTCTCTCAGCCCTCCCAGTGCTTTCGTAACATGTTCTATCTAGTGGTCCCCCGTGTTTGAAATATTTAGCATGGTTTCTGTTTTTCTGGCTGGACTTTGATAAAGGAAAAAAGACAGCAAAGAGAACACAAAAGAGGGTAAAGGTGATAGAAGAAAAACATCCTGTGACCAGAAGCAAATGTCAGTTCTGCCAGAAAATGTAAACAAATTCAGAAGTCATCTGTACTCAGTCCCCAGGAGTCTCTTCTGCCCCAGAGCACTGTGACACAAACAAGACCATCCTTCCTTGAGTAAAGCCTTGAGCTTTAGCCTTTCCACCTCCCACTTTCCAACTTTTCCTGATAACCCTGCAGTCTCACACACAGCCAGGCAAACAGTTCTTTCTGGTATCACCTCAAATTCTTGCACCTGTTCTTCCTGTTTGAAGTGAGGGCTCGGCTATCACCTTGAGCTTTTTCAACTCTGAAATCAGATCTTGAATTATTGATCCAGTGTGTCATGACAGATGCCAGGAACTCCTCACAGGCTTCCCTATTGTGGTTTATATCACTTGCTCTTCCTGTAAAACAAAACAAAAAACACAAACACAAACAAAACTAATAAAGAAGCAGTTATCTTTAATGTGCAGATACCTGCTTCTGCTGTAAGTATATTTCATTGTCAACCAAAACCTGGAGCCAGGGAGATCACAAGGTCAGTGGGAGGAGATGGAGCTAGCAGGGGGCTGGAAAAAGCCCCTTGGGACTGAGTAAGGCAGCTGTTGCATAGATGAGCATTTCTCCCTTCTTCCAGGCCGTGAGATGGGAAGATCATTCTCATCTGCCTGCATCCTACCAAAGCATCCCCTCTCAGCCTGTCTCATTTTCTCACTACGTTCTTTCTTGATTTTTCCCCATTTGCATTCTTTCTTCTTTCCCCTCTGCCCTACTTGGGGTGATTTCATGTTTGTAAAGCAAGAGTTGAGGTCATCAGCAGACAATGTGAGAATGGGAATGAAGTCGGGGGCTTGGGAGTGTGGAGTGTGAGCTCCCCACCAGGTGATGAAGGGAAGCCTTGAAGAGTAATAGTGAAAGCCTCATTGAGATCCAGTAGTATGGATCTGTGGGTGACCTACCCAGACTGACTCATGGCTCTCTCTAGAAAGACCCTGCAGTCAAGCAGTGGAGAAATAAGAAAGTGCAATTTGTTCAGAGCAGGAGCTCAGCAGAGCAAATGGTCAAGGAGATGAAGAATTCAATGAAAGTTTTGTAAGCAGTGTTGAAATGGCTGATCATGAAGTTGGCCTCTATAAGGGAACAAACTTTTTGTCCACAAAATTGACAACAGATATAGCCTCTGATACAGTCCCAGGCTAAGAGCTGATTCTCTCCCATAATTTGTTTGGAAAGTTACTAAGAAGTTTGGGAAGTTAACATGTTTGGTTATATGCAGTAAAAATGAATAAGGACTGAGATCTAAAACCTCACCTCTCTTGGCCCTATATTTCAGCTAGTTTTTAACTTTAATGTGGAACCTTGTGCTGACTCCTAAGTATCTGAGTGAGCTGTTTATGGAGGGGAGATTGCTCCCAACTCTCTCCTCACATCCATATCCCCAATTCCAAATTAAGGGAGCTTTCAGGTTTGCCACGATAGGTTTCTTGGGCTCTCACTGGGTTTTCATGAGCAGGGCTCCTTGCATCACTCATGTCCCTTAGCTTCATTTAACTCCACTTGGGGAGGGTCGTTAAGAGATGAAGCCAAGTCCCTGGAGGTAGCTCAACTAAAGAAGGAAGCTCACATCTGGATTCTGATGTGATCCAGACCCTGAACTAGGGTAAGATAGGACTTGCTGGGAGAGGCAGAGCAAAGGCTGAAGTCCAGCTAGGCAGGCAGATACTGGAAAATGCCAAGGCAGCTGTTTAAATGCAAGAGGTGAGTTTCAGGGGGACCTGAGGAACCTGACTCCAGGAGCACCCTAGGGGCAGGTTCAAAGACAGACATGAACACAGACAATAGCTACAGTAGGATATGTACTTCAGGGTTTCATGAGCCTGGACAAGCAAGACTCCAAGTCTATGAACTTAGGGAGGTGGCTGGTGCAGCAATGGGCAGGACCCCAAGGCAGAATCAAAGCTGTGGGTCTTTTCCCTTGTGCCAGAGGAAGCGAGAGAGGAGAACGCTGTCTCTGGCTAAGGCAGCATGGCTGGGGTCTCTTGGAATCTGTAACTCAGGAATCAAGGGAGGTGTCTGTGAGAGTGAGACTAGGCAGGCTGAGAAGATGACTAGAGGTGCTGACTGCGGGAAAACAGCATATCTTGTTTAAATGTCAGGACAAGTTGTTTGGGCTGGTGGGAGTGGTAGTGAGAGGTGTGGAAAAAGACAGTGTGAGGGAAACTTATTTTGTTTGAGATGGAACAAAGTACAACTTTCAGTATGTAAAATACTGAAGCATTCTGGTGATTAAAGAGCCGTCATCAGGATGAAGTCAAAATGCAGAAAAGAGCCTGAAATCTGATCAACCCCATATTTTCTTAGGTAGCTTTGGAAAGGACTCACGTGAACAGTGTATGTAGGGAAGCAAGTTAAAGACAACTAATTTTCTCAAAGCACCGTGGCTGACAGAGCAAAAGAAAAAAGGGTTTGGCTAGATTACGGCAAAGATAAATGAGTATAAATGATGTGTTAGGTAGTTTATCAGTTTGAGTGGGAGAATTAATCTACGATATGTGTGCGTCTGGATATGTGCGGATATATGATTCAGAAATGGCAAGGAGGGAGCATTAAGTTTGAGAAATGATGCAATTAAAAGAGTCAAGAATCACCTCTGTGAAGGCTCCTGCATCTTCATTAATGCAGCCACATTACCTTCCACAAACATTGCACAAGGTCCCGTTTCCAGCCTCCAACGACTCACAGAGGAGGGCCAGCTGCCAGCAGCTTCTCTGAGGCTCCTTGGGGAAATTAGTGATTTTCCTACTTGACAAGCCCCTGATTTAACCAA
>PVKV010007618.1:48406-94664 GCA_004027835.1 Alouatta palliata
TTTTTTTTTTTTTTTTTTGTAAAGCAGAGGTCTCACTATGTTACCCAGGCTGGACTCAAACTCCTCACCTCAAGGCAACCTCAGTCTCCTGAGGAGCTGGGATTCCATGCCTGTGCCTCTGCACCTGGCAGATTCTGCATTTCTAAGAAGCTCTCAGGTGGTGCTGACACTTCTGGTCCCTTGACCACTTTTGAGTACCAAGGATCTAGAGGCCTTGGAATAGAAATCTCTGAGCTTCTTAGAAATGCAGTTCTCAGGCCCAGCCCAGAGCCCCTGACAGGCTCTGCATTCCAGCCAGATCCCTGGCAATTTACAGGCTCATTCATGTCTGAGAAGCACTCTTTAAAGGCTTGTCTTGGTTTCCTTAGAAAGATCTGTGATCCTCCTGAAATTCCATGTGTGCATTTATGAATGTGTAGGGAGCATATGGCATTCTGGTACTTGAATACTGGCACAAATTTCTCCTTCCTTCCAGGTTCTTAACTGAAGGGAAGACAGTCAAGGAAAAATAGTCAAATGGGAAATTCAATACAGAAAAGAAAAGAATAGCTTTGAACCAGAACCTCTGAGCTGGCATCTGATACTTCTCAAAGCAGTTTCTGTAACAACATGGGCTGGTGCATAGTCTCAAAGCTCAGACAGCTGAGCAGGACTTCCTTATCTAATAAAATGAGTCTACAGGGCAAGCCGAAGGCTCTTGTCCCATGAGCAAGGATGACCAATCTCCCTAATCCTCCCAGGTGAGCTGAGACTCTGGAACAAACATTCAGTGCCTGGCCAGACAGCCCAGAAAGCCAGGTGAGACCTTAGGTGTGCTTGACTCCTGGGGACCGCCAGGAAAGGGGGAACCCACTGTGCTGAGCACCAATGATCTTGCTTCCTTTCGTACTCACTAAACACATTCAGAGAATGCAGGACAGTCATATGAGAAATTCCTCTTGCCTTTGTGAAAAGTTGGTGAGTGAAGTCGGCAGAGACAAAGTCCCCTCACCTGGCCCTGCTCAAGATGGGTAAAGGAAGCAGGGGTCTCCATTCCCTCTGTGCTGAAGCAGAAACATTGGGAGAGAAATATTGCAAAAAATAAAAAATAGAGGAATCTTTTTCCTATTGCAAAAATGAGGAAAGAGTCTCTGTTCCCAAAGGGACCCATCCATGCACAAGAAAAATAAGCTGCTCTAGGCTGAGTGCAGTGGCTCTCACCTGTAGTCCAGCACTTTGGGAGGCTGAGGTGGGCGGATCACCTGAAGTCAGGAGTTCGAGACCAGCCTGATCAACAAGGTGAAACCTTGTCTCTACTAAAAATACAAAAATTAGCCAGGCATGGTGGCGCAAGCCTGTAATCCCAGCTACTCGGGAGGCAGAGGTTGCAGTGACCTGAGATCGCACCATTGCACTACACTCCAGCCTGGGTGATGGAGCAAGACTGTCTCAAAAAAATAGAAAGAAAAGAAAAGCTTAAGCTGCTCTAACTTGGAGCCTTCCCTGGCCACCACTTGAAGTCTGGGATGAAGAGGTTACCAGGGACTTGTAAAGTGCCTTCAGCCAGTTCAGGCTGTTGCTAGATCCGCAGACTACTGAGCAGAAGTGACCAATCACCCAATGTGTGATCAGTTGTGGAGCAGCATCTACTACCACAGCTTCCTCCCCACAGCTCAAAGATGCTTCCAGGATGAGGGAAAGTAATTAATTGCACCAATAGGGCCTCTTCCCTGCAATCCACTGGCACCCACCCTCTCTACTGCCTCCCTTCACCTCCCATCCTCCTCCAACACATTTTCCTCAAAGCGAATGAAGCTTACATTTCAGAGCACCTGCTTTGTACAAACCCTTAGAATACTGGGAGTCTGAGAATTGCAGAGCATCCTAGGATCAGTGGAAACATGAGGTTGCAATTAGGAAGTGCTCTTAATTCAGGTTTGTTTTTCCTGGTAAATTATCTGAAGAGATTATAAAAGATAGTGACTGAATTCCTAAGGTTCCAGTAATTTATTTTGACATTTTTCTCACTCTAAATATCTACTTTTCTAGCCAATTTTTTTCTTAAAGCAGGACTCCCAAATCTTAAAAGCTTCAGCCCCCTACCCACCCCTGAACCCACATCCAACCATGCTGCAATCAAGAAAAGTGAAAAGTGGCCTCTCTCAACCAACAGCTGAGAAGGTCAGCTCCAGAGTCCCCGCCCCACCATTCCTGCTTTGAAAAGAACAAGCTTTTACAGAAGCACCTTCACTTCTCAGCAGTGATAAGAAGGATGGAAGTCAATGGCATCCTTAAAAAGCTTCCAATAGATGAGATTAAATTCTCAGCTTCCAGAACACCAGATCAGATTCTCCTAGAAGCAATGTAGGTTCCCTCCAGCCCCTTAAAAAATGTCTAATTAAAACAAACAAACCCCAGCACCATCCCCTTCGTGTTGCTCATGCTTTGAATGCCTCATGCTTGTTCTCTTCCTCAAAGTTCGAACGCACAACTAACTCGCACTCCCAGTCAGTTACCTGGTCTGCTTGCTCCTGTCCCAGCACTTTCTAAAGGCCCATCTTCCTGCGTAGGCTTCAAACGGCTCCTTTATCTCCAGGAGGTGGAACCAAGAGGCAGGGACGCACCGAGGCAGTAAAGCTGTGACCCCCATGGAGAGTGTTCAGGTGGGACCAAGGAGAGAAATTGCCTTAAGTTACTATTTGACGGAAGCCCAGATCCACCAATCCTGGGACGCTCTGCAACTCTCAGAGACTCCCAGCATTCCAGGGGTCTGTGCAAGGCAGGTGCTTTGAAACTTAAGCTTCATTAGCTTTGAGGAAAATTGCCTGAAGTTGCCATTTGAGGGAAACCCAATGATAGTTGGGCATTTGGAACTGGTAGCCATCAAGGTCAGGATTTTCACCTGGGAATGAATCATGCCGTGAACTTAGGCAAGAGAGATGCATTTAAGCCCCAGCTGAGTGCAGCTTTTATCATCTATTCTCTGCATACTAACTGTAGCTAAGTCACAGCATTAGCATGAAGATTAAATGAGATTATGCACATGGACACTCTTTATAAACCCCAGTGGTTTTAGATTTATGTAGGTGTAAGCATTTTTCACAATTTTGGGCTTCCTCGATGACAAAGCAAATCTGGTAGAGAGATTCTGCTATTTGGGGTATTTTTTTTTCTCAGACTTAACTTCACCATTCAGTCAACTATTCCACGCAATTGTCACAGGAGAAGAATGACAATATGATCTAATCTTGCTTTTGGGATCAGAAATATCAGGTCTCTGGAGGAAGGGGGACAACGTAGGCTCCAGTGACTGATTTCATGCAGACCGTGTAGAAGGAAGCCGGAGTAAGGAAGGAAAGAGAGAAGGTGGGTTCTGGACAGCATCTAGAGAGGCCACACAGGAAGGTGTGGAGACAATGTGAGGAGCCTCCCAGCTTCACCTTGTGTCACAGAGAAGCTTTCGCTACTGCCAGGACTCAAGAACAATATGGAAGCCACATGAGGCCCTGCAGACCACCCAATGTTCATATATATAATATATGTATTTTTGGTTGCCATCTAACTTACTCATATGCACAGTCCTCCTTTGAACACTACAAGGCTTTTCTAAAACCCTGACTCAGAAGCTGGGGCCATGGGCATCCCAGTGAGGTGAGTGAGGGCATGGAAAGGCATGGGCCCGCACCTGTGCCTCAGTCAGACTTTACAGAACCAGCTTGAGGTGTGCCTTGGAGAGAATGCAGTGGCAAGACAGGTACCACCACCCCACTGCAGCAAATAAAGGAATCAGAGGACACCCCAACACCTCAAAGAATGAGACGTGGAGACATACAAAACCAAGGGGTAGCAATAACATGAATTGCCCTAGTAACAAAAATGAGCGTAGAGATTGGTCCTTGCTCTCTGCGTGTCTCTGAAGAATAGAGGAAAACATATTCATCTTCCTTGGTTTTTCTTTTTCCAGACACAGCATATGGCACACACTGTCATTATTCCTGATCCCACCCAGTCTCAACACCCTCACCACCAGCAACTCTATTCCAAACAGGTATATTTTGGAGACAGAGGTGACTTGTTGAAGGATTGCACAGAGAAGATGAGAAGAAAGCAGGAGTCAAGAATGACTTCAGGCATTTTAGACTCAACAACTAGCAAGTGGTGGTGTCCTCTACTGAGACGTAGTGAGGAGGAACAGGTATTGGTGTCTGCAATTATGTTATTTATTTAGTTAGTTGCAATTTTCTGGTTCTCCTGCTAAAGTATATGCTTCACAAAAGCGGGGACTTTTTGTCTTCTTGATACATTTCAGTGCTGCCTAAAATAATGCTTGGAAGAATGGCACTCAATAAATATTCATTAGATTAATAAATTGCAGGAAATAAAGGTAAGTACAATAGATTCAGGGGAGGGATGAGTTTAGGGTAGAGGAAGTACAGATGTTTTTGTTTTCTTTTTTTTGAAATGGAGTTTTGCTCTTGTTGCCCAGGCTGGAGTCCAATGGTGAGGTCTCATCTCACTGCAACCTCCACCTCCCGGGTTCAAGCGATTCTCCTGCCTCAGCCTCCTCAGCACTGGGATTATAGGCACCTGCCACCATGCCTGGCAAATATTTAATAGAAATGGGGTTTCACCATGTTGGCCATGCTGGTCTCAAACTCCTGACCTCAGGTGATCCGCTCCCTTTAGCCTCCCAAAGTGCTGATATTACAGGCATGAGCCACCGCGCCCAGCCGAGAAATTACAGTTTAATTTGGGAAATGTTCAATTCAAAAAGCCAAGAAAAGATCAAATAGTAGAAATCATATAAGTTGTCGGATATTGGAGCTTAGGGAAAAGGTCAAAGCCGAAGAGAAAAATGTCAGGGGCATCCATGTCAGATTGGTACCTAAAGTCAAGAGCCAATGGAATCACCTAGGAAAAGGTCTTTCTGGTGATCAGAGAGAAGAGCACAGAGGGCCACCGATATTTAAAGATCTGGAAAAGAATGAAGAGCCAGCAAAGGGAACTAGAAAGGAGTCCAGGGTTACTCAGGAAAGCAAATGGAGAGACGTCATTGTCTTAGAAACCACAAGAGCAAAGGGTTTCTAGGAGGAATCCAAAAGCTGGGTTCGATCCTACTAAGAAGACGCTTAAGATGGGTGTTGTTCCTGTGTCTCTCGCTGAGGTACCAATTCACTGAGGGCTGAGCTTTTGCTGTTGCATCATGCTGTGCCCAAGATAATATCGCCATGCCCTGCTGTGACAAGAAACACCAGGGAGGCAGATGCGGGATGGTGCAAAGGATCCCCAGAGAGACATGGATCCTTATCCCTGCTGATAGCACTGGCTACCTTTGGCTGAGAATCTACTCCATGCTTGGCACAGTGACAGGCACATGACATGGTATCTCTCATTTAATACTTACAGTAAGAGGGAAGACCCCCTCGCCTCCTTCCACTTCCTGGTCTCCACCTTCCTCCTCCCCCGCCCCCCAGATGGGAAGAAGGGTGAGAAAGAAATAAAATACCAAAGAGCTTGAATCCATGGTCAGGCTACTTGCTAACACCACTGACCAGGCCATCAAGAGACCCAAGGACTGGGAAGATGACTCCCTTTTTGGTTCCCAGTGTCTCTGCTATCTACAAGCCTTGAAAGAGTTGCAAAGAATGTTATCATTACTGGCTGGAGCCTGGCACTGGTTCACGTCCCCCACGTTTGCATGACCCAGGCTCCCTCCTGGAAATAGTCTGCCAACTAAGAATCTACTGCCTTTGTTTTGTCTTTGTAAGCCCCCTCCCCTGCCTTTTCCCGCTCACGCTGTATATGAACTAGCAAATCAATGAAGCCAAAGGATTGTAAGGTTGGACGTCCAGCCAATGGGCAATGATATACTTTTGCCTCAGTTTCCCCTTTAGTATTGTAAACCTATAAAAAGGGAAAGAAGCTGCTTCTTGGGGAGCTCGGTGAATGAGACTTTAGTTCCCCACAGCTCTTGGCCAAATAAAAAGCCACTTCCTTCCTCAGTTTGATGTTCGAGGGGTTTGTTTCCTGCCACTCCTGCTTTAACAGCAACTCCATAGATGGAGATAACACTGTGAGGTACTTGTATGATGGCCATTTGACAGGTTTCTCAAAGTCAGGATGCTGGTCGATGCCAGAGACCAATATGAACTTTATTGTGGTGATGGTTAAGGGAGCGGGCTTTGGATTTGGACAGACTTGAACTTAGTTCCTGGTGCTGCCACTGGCTGAAAACATGGTATCACCTCTCTGGATGTTTCCTCACCGGTAAAATGATCCAGTTGGATGAGGAGATTATAGTCATCACCTTAAATACCACATCCTTATAGATTTTGTTCTCCAAGATTATAGATTTTTCTCTCCAAGGGCACAGTGCAGAAAAAGAGATGAGATTCCAGAAACTTTAACCCATGCCTGACACTTAGGCAATAATGCCCAATGGGGTATCTCAACTGTCACTAAATTTTCTTCCCAAACTTGGCTCAAAGACAGATGACCTATTGTTGCTACTGTTGCTGCCACCACTTCTGGACCAGGGGACCGAGTATAGCCTTGTAGGTTGTTCCTCACCCACTGGGCACCAGGCAGGGCATAGACCAATGGTGTGGTGAAGAAGGTCCATTTCACTTCTGCCAGCATAATGATGGAGTGAGTGGCTGGAGGAGCAGCAATTAAGGATTTTCTGCCTTTTTCTGGAAAGAAGCTAAGATAGATGCACTTGTTTGTTGAGAATAATGAGCAGGAACTCTTACCCTTTTTAAGGGAACCCAGAGAAGTTTGGCCTGGAGTTGGGAGAGCAAGAGGAGGCACTGGGCTACAATGGCCCATGGCACTCCCAGCTCACTGGAGATGTCACCCACATTCTGTCCGAGGGAAAAGGCTGTGAAACAGAGCACTCTGCGCTACTCCAAGGAATGAGTGATGACCAGTGAGTAGAAGTTACAGTTTCAATGTAGCATAAGAGACAGAATAGCAGAGGGGCTAAGTGCATTGGCTTCGGAGTCAACAGCTGCGTGATATAAGGCATGTAACTTGTCTTTCTGAACCTCAGTTTTCCCATCTATGAAGTGAGAATAAAGTAGAGTGTTTAGCATTTGCCTAGGCAGTATTATCTTTGGTTTTATTAGCATTAGAAAGAGCATTCTGACAGCAGTTAGAGGATTTGGGTAAATGACCATCTGACAAGGAAAAAATATCTCAGAACGGAGACAGGCCCTGTTCAACCCCAGGACCTGAAGTCCGGGCAATGCGTTTCTGAACAGCTCACCAACTGCAGGTCCCCTCTGACTTATGTTTCCAAACTGAATTCTTGCTTTGTTTTGCTTTATTTATCTTTGTATTGTTTCCCAGAGAAGGGCAAAAGAGCAGAAAAATATACTGAAAGTACTAGAAGTTTTTTTACATGGATCCTCAGGGCAGCAGTTTCTGAGGTCTATGAATAACAAAAGAGCAGAATGCACGTCTTCAGCAACATGCCTGCTTTGGGCTGAGCGAGGAGAGGCCTCCCAGTGTAGTTGCCAAGACTGTTGAGTATCTTGTGACTGTCTCTATGGCAACCAGTGGCTCACAGGCCCTAGCAGCCCAATCACAGATGGGCAAGGTTAACCTCTCCCTTACTGATGCCAGAAGACCCCGCCACCCCAGTGAAGGCAAAACCTTGGTCTCCAGTCCTTCACAACTAAAGTACCTGAGGGGATACTGCAGCTCGTCAAAAGAATTTTTGTTATAGCAGCAGAACCTATTCTTTGTATATCGAAGTGCATAAATTAGGTTACATTGTTTTAGCTGTTTTGGTCAAAGCCAGGATGGGGCATTGTACATCCTCCCTCCTGTGAGATGAGGCGGTTCATGAAATACTTCTTGTACGAGGAATGTGGACTCCAGGACCCCACAGGAAACCTACTACTGGTCTACACTCTAAGTGCTGCAGAAGCTGGAAGAAGAGGGAGATCTTTGAAGACGGAATGAGTCAAGGAAGGCTACATGAAAGAAGTAGGATGCTGATAGATCCTTGGAGGATGGATATTAGGTGGTGAACAAGAAGGTTTCCAAGGTACCCATGTCACAGAGATACTTGGAAAGCCCTTTACCCTGGACTTCTTCGTCCATCCACTCCCTGTATCCAGATTATTTTTATCTGTCCTTGGCTTTCTTGAGAAGTCTGTATTTTCTTCCACACTGTCTCCATCCCTGGATCTAAGCTGATTATATTTTGAGCTTCCTAGACCATTAAGAAGGGGAGTCTTCATCTATGTCATTCATTTTACATCATTCATTCATGCACCATCTGTGAAAAACAACTCTGCCTGAGAAAAAAAGTGGCAAAACTCAAACCTCCAACAATCGGCAGTCTCCCAAGTGACCCAGCCAGGTGGGCACAGCAAGAGAAGCAGAGAGAGTACAATTTGTTGAAAACAGCACTTTTGTTTCTATAACACATATGCATTGTGAAAAAATAGTAAAATGCTGAAAAACTAGCCCTATTATTTAAAAATTATACAATATCATATATTTTATATAATATAGATTTTATGTAATATATATTTTATATAAATATAATTATATACAAATATCTCATATATTAATAGATGCATCAGATATATTTCATAGTTCATGTATCATAGTTAGGGTCCTTTTATTGTTTAACGTTTTTTTTTTTGGAGATGGAATTTCGCTCTTGTTGCCCAGGCTGGAGTGCAAATGGCACCATCTCAGCTCACTGCAACCTCCACCTCCCAGGTTCAGGCTATTGAGCAGGTCTTGGCTTACTGCAACCTCCCACTCTGGAGTTCAGTAGCTGGGATTAGAGGCATGTGCCAACAAGCCGGACTAATTTTGTATTTTTAGTAGAGATGGGGTTTCTCCATGTTGTTCAGGCTGGTCTCGAACTCCCGACCTCAGGTGATCCACCCGCCTCAAACTTCCAAAGTGCTGGGATTACAGGCATGAGCCACTGTGCCCAGCCCAATTGTGCAACTTCTTTCCTGTTATTTGAACCTAATGTTATGGTATATGCCCATGCTTTTACACTGTTATAGTTTGAATTGTGTCCCTTCAGAAAACTTGCATATTAGCCGTCTATTTAACTTGTAACCCCCAGTACCTCAGAATGTGACCTGATTGAGAAATAGGACCATTGCAGATGTAATTAGTTGAAATGAGGTCATCTGTGGATAGGGTGATCACCTAACTCAACATGAAAGCTGTCCTAATAAAAGAGGAATATTTGGATACAGACGTGCATGTGGGAAGAACAGCATGTGATGATGAAGGCAGAGATTGGGGTGATGCTTCTACAAGCCAAGAGACAGCAAAGATTGCCAGCAAAATCCCAGAAGTGAAGAGAGAGGTCTGAAACAGATTGCTCTTGCTTTCAGACTTATAGCCTCTAGAATGATGAGGCAATAAATTCCTGTTGGTCAAGCCACCCAGCCTGTGGTACTTTATGACAGCAGTCCTGGGTAACTAATATACATGCCATTGAAATCTCTTCACGACGATGCTTTTTTCCTGCTTGCAAAGTATTGAAGTTAGCATAAGTTAGTCATAACCACCACCAGAATCTCAGTGGCCAGATACAAGTGATGGGGAGGAAGGCAGCAAATCACACTGCCATGTGTGTACCTATGCAACAATCTTGCATGTTCTTCACATGTACCCCAAAACCTAAAATGCAATAAAAAAAATATATTAAAAAATCTATTTATCATTGATGTTACAAGCCCCACTGGTTGGTGAAGGGCTCTGCTCCACATAACCACTTAGCACCATCATTATGCCTCTGTTTTAAATCAGTGCTTCAGGGTTTTCTCTTATAGGGGAATAAAGGAGTGGAATGTTGACCCTGGCAATTTAATGCTTCTACATTTGTGGAAGCCACATTGGCTCACATTTCCTAAAAGGGACTTGTTATTAGTGAACAGTCTGCTATGCGTGTCTGTCCTTGGAAGGATATCAGGACTGTGAATGTACCATGTTTGGTCTCACAATTCCTTGCCCTTTAGAGAGCTTCTGATAGAGCTGACAGTTGGGACCAAACCTCAGGACACCTGTCATGCTAGAGGTCAAGTGAGATCTGAAATGCCAGAGATAAAACCAGGGTCTGCAACTGAGGGTGGGAACGCTGGGGAGTGTTTCTAGGGTACCAGAGTTCTCAGCTACACAAACAATGTTCAGGTAGCTGTGTCTCCTTTCACACTATCTCCACCACTGGTCTAAGCTGGTAATTTTTGGAGCTTCTCTGACCATTAAAGAGAGAGTCTTCATCTGGGCCATTTATTCTAAATCATGTATTCACACGCTATCTGTGTGAGACAATTTTGCATGAGAAAAACGAGAGCCAAAACTCAGACTAGCATTTCTGGGAAGGAAATCTTCTCACCATCAGTTAACCATGAGCTCACAGAGTCTAGAGATGGTCCAAACGTTCTTGTACTTGTCCACTGAGCCTTCTTTTGGTCCCTAGAGTCTACTGGAAGAATGTGAGGGGTCTGTGCCATCTCCCATCTCCCCAGCCCCATCTTCTTTCCTCCCTCCATAATCTCCTTGTTTTTTTTTCTACACTTCTTTCTGACCCTTTCTTCCCTACCAGTGCACCTGCTCCATCCTCAGAAACTCCACAGGCTTCTCAAATCCTAAGCACTTCTTCTGACTCAGTCCTGAAATGGCAGGGACTGGTTCATATGGCCTAGAAGCCCTAGAAGAAGAATTTAGACAGATCACGAGGTCAAGAGACTGAGATCATCTTGGACAACATGGTGAAACCCCCGTCTCTACAAAAAATATAAAAAATTTGCTGGGTGTTGTGGTGCGTGCCTGTAGTCACAGCTACTTGGGCGGCTGAGGCAGGAGAATCGCTTGAACCTGGAAGGCGGAGGTTGTAGTGAGCTGAGATCTCACCACTGCATTCCAGCCTGGTGACAGAGTGAGACTCCGTCTAAAAAAAAAAAAAAAAAAAGCAAATAAACAATTATTTAGGTATTTTTTGATTCTTTAAAAAAATGAAGCATTCATATCCCTTTATATTACCTAGCTGTCAGGATGCACACAGGGGATTGCTGAATGGTGCCTGAAGATGAAGCTCCTCTCTTAGGTTCCAACTCAGAACATGAATGTTGAATGTGAATGAGTCACCTTAAAAATCTGATTCTAATGCTTTATACTTGTTATTTGACTCTTTGTGGATGTTGCTGAGACAGCAGGTCAGCCAGGCAACAAATATTTATTGAGCACCAAGTATGTATTAAATATTAGGTACTCTTCTTAATGCTGGGATATAACAGAAAACAAGACAGGCAGAGCTCCTGTCTTGAAGGAGTTTACATTCCAGTTATATGACAAAGACAAGCACAATGCAACAAAATAATTTCAGAAACTAATAATACTTCAAAAGAAACTGAATAAACTGTATTTAAGAAAGTAAAAAAAAAAATCTGATTCTATAGATGTGTGGTTGATAGTAAAAGGGTTAAAGTCATCTTTAAAAGGTGAGTGGCCCTTCTTCCTTTCACTCATATGATTGGCCAGATTCCAAGCCATTAACCAAGCTGTATTTATGTATGAGTGGGGTCACTCGATTTGAAAAGGATAAGCAATAATCAGCCAAAACATCAATTTCTCCCTTCTCCAGCCCACCTGCTATGGCTTGAATGTTTCTCCCCTCCAAAACACACATTAAAATTTAATTGCCATTGTAACAGTATTAAGAGATGGAACCTTTGAGAGATGATTAGACCACAGGGGCTCCATTCTCATGGGTAGGATTGGTGCCATTATAAAAGGGTAAGTTCAGCTCCCTCTTGCTCTCTCTTACTCTCTGCTCTTCTGCCAATATGAGACACAGCATTCCTCCCCTCTGGAGGCTGTAGCAACAAGGTGCTGTCTTGGAAGCAGAGAGCAGCCCTAACCAGACACCAATCATACTGGTGCCTTGATCTTGGACTTCTCAGCCTCTGGAACCATGAAAAATAAATTTCTAGTGTTTATAAGTTTTTTTGTTTGTTTGGTTGGTTTTTTGTTTGTTTGTTTTTTGAGATGGAGTCTCACTCTGTTGCCAGGCTGGAGTGCAGTGGTGTTATCTCGGCTCACTGCAACTTTGCCTCCTGGGTTCAAGTGGTTCTTGTGCCTCAGTCTTCCAAGTGGCTGGGCTTACAGGCTCCCACCACCACACCCAGCTAATTTTTTGTATTTTTAGCAGAGATGGGGTTTCACCATGTTGGCCAGGATGGTCTCGATTTTCTAACCTCATGCTTTGGCCACCTCAACCTTCCAAAGCGCTGGAATTACAGGCGTGCGCCACCGCACCTGGCCTATTATTTATAAGTTACTCAGTCTGTGATATTTTGTTACAGCAACAAAGATGGGTGAAGACAGCAACCTTCACATACGGTAGAATTGTTGAATGAACTCAGAGCCCACCTCATCAGGCCAGGCCTGACAGTCTCTCCTCCCTTCTACACACCTGAATGCACTTATTATTGCCATAATGAGAGGGGCTAAGGCACCAGAACCTGGGTTTTGACTTTAGGAGGAGATAAAAGCTCAGCTTGGGTTTCAAGCTAAGTTTTATAATCCAGTCCTACACTTTCAGAGAGGTCTACAATGAGGGTGTTGGATGCAAAAGGATTCTTTGTTCCCCTAAGTTTTCCTTGTGAATATCTGTTTTGAGGAAGAAGTGTTTGGCTGGAAAATCAGAATTTGGATAGCACTTAGACCCTTGCTCAGAACAGCATCAAAACCAACTCTTCACCTAACAATGTGCTCTTCAGAGCTGAGTGAAGGCATCACAGAGGAGGTGGCATCTGAGCAGTCTTGAAGGATCAATAGAAATCTGACAGGCAGATAAGAGTATTTATTTCCTTGGCTTACTGAGTGGTGGAAAGTAGGGGTTACTCGGGGCAAGGTTGCCCAAGGAATCAGGAAGCTTTCCTATATCCATAAAGGCCGACTCTGCTTCCTTGATGTTCTCATCGTCTAATTTGAGTTGTCTAAGTGATGGATGCACTGGGAAGGCTGTTTCTCAGTGGATAAGGGATTCTCAGTCTGCTGGGTCTGCATGATTTTGGCAGGCTGTCTGTCTTGATTTGTTGCTTTGAAGGGCCATTGCTCAGAAAGCCTTTGTTATCAGCAGAGCCTGGGGCTGCTGGGTCATGTCTGTTTCTGTGCTCTGGCAGGCACATATGCCAAGCTTAAGGCATTGTTATCTTTATTATCCAGTCTTCAGTAACTCTAAGCCTGGAGGAAGGGTGGGTCCAGCTGATTTGTGGGCCACGCTGACCATTCAATATTTGGTGAGCTGGGGATTCTGAGATGGGTTGCAATCTTGGGATTCACTGCTGGGGACTTGTTGAGTAGCCTGTGAACTCAGGTGAAGAATGAGACATTAGACAGAGACAATAAACAAGAATGGCAAATAAGATTGCCATACACTGTATTGCAGCCATGCATTTAATCACTCATGCAGCAAACATTTACTGAGCTTCTGTTTTGTTTCAGGTGCTGGGAAGAGATAAAAAAAAAGGCATCTACTTTCCCCAGGAATAAACCAGTAAACACAGTAGCATGCAAATGTGCCTTGTCAAAGGGAAGCTCAGGGGGCCTTTGGAGTGTTTCGTGAGCATCCTCTCTAGGAGGGTTTCTGCCTTCATTTAGGGTGGGGCACAGGGTGATGAGGTCAAGGAAGACTCCGCCCACCAAATAGTGTTGCAAGGAGCAAATGACTATTTCAGAGGTGCATAAACGTTGTGTGAATGCTAAAGCAAAAGAAGAGAGCAGAATTATTTGTACTGTTGCTCTTTGGCTGTGCAGCACTACAGAGTCCTTCAAACAACTGTGGTGCCTAAGGATTTGATTTCAGATCAGGCATGCTTCTGAACCCCAGTATCTAGCATTTCCTTACATTGTTTTACCTTTCTAGAATGCCTTTCTCCCAGCCTTCTCTATTGCCAATTCCAAACCACATTTTCCTCAGTAGTAGCCTTGATCCAACTTCATATAGAAAACTTTCTGAAGATGCTCATCACAATCCCCCCACCTACTCCCACACTGGATTTTAAGTGACTCCACCTTCCAACCATACTGCTGGGAGAGATGGCAGCATGTGAGGGAGGGGATCTGCTTGCATTTTTTTCCAGCCTCAAACCTCAGACACTTCACATGCCTCCTACAACTAACATAGCTTTAAACCTTCTTCACTTTGTCCTCAGTGTGTTTGGTGAATGAAAACTTTATCTTTCCAACTACATTGTAAGCTCCTCAAGGGCAAGGCCAGCGCCCTTGGATGCTTTTCTTTGCTCTACCTTGGCTGGCACTGTGTGAAATACTCAGTGTTTGTCATCACTTTATCAGCGAGGGCTGATAGAAATGAGGCTGTTAATTTCATCTGTGGGACTTCATTTGCAATTAAATGGATGGTGATGCCTTGGTTATGGCTTAATTAATAAATTAAATAAACATGAATTAAGGATCTATGATGAGTCAAACACTGTATTAAGCACTGGCTCTACGGAGATGAATGACAGCTCTCTGCTCTCAGGAAGTTCAGTCTAGAAAGAAATGAACATGTGCAAACAGATATTTATAAAACTGGGGGTAATTGTTAGAGAATAGATTTGTTTAAAGGATTGTGAAAACACAAAGGAAGGAACAAGAAACCATACTTGCTGACATGATGGATCATCTTGGTTTTGAAGGATGTAAATGAAATTTCCAAAAATGCTGGGGAAAGCATTCCAGGCAGAAGTAATGGGGGTATAAAGACACTGAAGTAGGATGAGGCAGGAAGACATATTTGAGGAATTTGAGCATCTCAGTGTGACCAAGACTTGAGCTTTGTAGTGGGACATGGTGGCAAATTGTGAAGTCTTTTATACCAGCTTGGGAATTTAGACTTTTTCTTAAACCACAGAGAGCCAAGAGAGATTTTTAGAGCGTGGGGCACCATGCATGATCCTGTCTGCTTTTTGACAAGAAGTCTCTTGGTCTAGTTCTACCCGGAGTGCCACAGAAGGCTATACAGAGGCCAAGAGAGGCTTGAGAATCAAGTGGCTTGAAGAGCAGCTAATGGCAGAGGAAAATTTAAAAAGCAGACGTCATAATACAAGCCAGACATTACTGTGGCAGAGGGGAGAACCCTTCAACTATGAGAGGAGGGATGGAAGAAATGGTGAACCATTAACAAAGACAGTGGCATGTTTTTAATTAGTAAGGCTTTTTCTACAAAACCAGTAAGATATATTTAAAACAGCTAAACATGAATATTAATTAGATTAATTACAGATACAAAGAAAATACAATTTAGAGAGCAGGAATGTAAGAAATACAAATAGCGAGGTACAATTTAGTACCTTTTGCACTAGTGTGTAACTGCAGTTGACCCTTGAACAATATGGATTTGAACTGTGATGTTCCATTTATGCAAGCATCAAAAATACAGTATTCCTGGGATGCTAATGACTTTTTATATAGGTAGGTTCTACAGGGCCAACCACAGGACTGGAGTATGCACGTATTTGGTATATTCAGAACTCTGGCATATACCAAGAGAGGACTGTATGATGAATCATTGCACAATTTAACCTGGTCTTCTTCTAAGTATGTCAAAACTTCGTTGTGTCAAAACCTGAAGGTTTCTCCAAAGCTCTTCAGTTGCGCCCTAAGTCCTACGAGGAGCTGTCCTTCCATCCTGTGTATCTTCTCTGTAGCAACACTGAAAAGGACCACTCTGATTCTCCACTATTGGGGGAAGGTAAGTAGACAGTGTCATAAAAAGAAAGCATATCGACAGGCTTCGAAGCATGGCATTCCCCATTTGGATCACCGAAGTCCAAAATCTCAACCTCACCTTTGCAGATCTCCAAATCCAATTTTCTCAGTGTTGTGAAGTTAATTGAGTTCAGAACGACTGAGCAAACAAAAATTTGCCAATTCATTAACTACCAGAGGGATCAGCTACTCATGCCCTCTAGCCTGGTTAGCACATTTGTTCTGTTTTGACATTTCCATGAGAAGCCAAATTACAACTTGAAAGTTACATGGTGAAGAAGGAATCCCAACAATGGACCATCGATGTATGCACACACAATGGATGCCACTAGGTATGGTGGTCTGATGCCTTCATCACCCCCAGAGGAATTTTTCAGTCCAAACTCGCAGACAGCACTTGGTGGAAGTTTACTCCAGTTTTTGACAAAGCATTTGGAAGAAAGTCTTCTCTGAGGTGCTCAGGTTATTTAACTTAGAAACTGAAAAGTAGCTGGCAATGTCAAATTTAAAATTATAGTTCCAACAGAAATTGTTTCACCCACCAATGCATTAAACATTCAGCCAATGTGTGTCTGGAGTATTCTAAGTGACAGGTGTCATGATATGGATATAGCAATAAACAAGGCAAGGACTTTGCCTTCAGTGGGCTCAGAATTTAGTAGGAAGCAAATGTGTCAACTTGCAATGCAGAGTAATATTTGCTGTATTGAAAGAATGTTGTACATCTAGCTGGAGCCAGGATGAAGGGCCCTGATTCTGCCTGGGTGTCAGGGAAGGCTACCCAGAAACCAAGAAGTTTACCCAGAAACCAAGAAGTTTACCCAGAAACCAAGAAGCTTACCCAGAAACCAAGAAGCTTACCCTGATCCTACTGCAGTGTCTTATTTGCACAATTGTATAAAATACATTTTTTCTGACTGTATATCACCAATAACACAATCATATGGTAAACCACTGCTAGCCTTGTGGTGTATTTCTTTTTAATTTTATATATTAAAATGTGTATTCATCAACTGGGATTCATACAGTATCATGCTGATTTCATGTAGCATTGTATCATGAGTTAGTTCCCATGCACTGTAATAAAAATACATTTTTCAAAAATTACTACATTGTATTCCATCATCTGGATATATCATGATTTATGCAACATTGGTTGTTAACGTTTAGGTTATTTCTAATTATTCAATTTTTTTAATTGTAACTAAGAGGGCTTTGGACATAATGTGGTATTAGAGATAATGTGGTAAATTGTCTCCCTTTGAAAATGAAGGACCTGGATTCCAATGAATTTAAGTGATTTGCTCAAAATTATATAGCCAGCTAATTTAAGGGCTGGGTTTGGACCCCTGGGAAAATACATTTTGGGAAGGAGGACAAGAGGTGGTATCCAAGAGTTGATGAAAATGAAAGGCCCCGGAAAAACACAATGGCCAGAAAGAACCAAGACATCCAAAGGGGTGAGGACAGGGGAATTGCAGCATTTTGAAGATGCCAGTGCGCTTATACGAAAACAGCCTTTTCAAGGAACTGACACGAACCTCTCAGCATGTAGGAGTGTGATATGAGGGGACCCTCCTGAAAAACAACCTGGTAGTGTATCAAGAACCTTAATACACTTAATAATCAAGGCCAGCGTGGTGGCTCACATCTGTAATCCAGTACTTTGGGAGGCCAAGGGGGGCGGATCACTTAAAGTCAGGAGTTTGAGACCAGCCCAGCCAACGTGGTGAAACCCCATCTCTACTAAAAATATAAAAATTTTCTGGGCATGGTGGCATGTGCCTGTAATCCCAGCTACTCAGGAGGCTGAAACAGGAGCATCGCTTGATCCTGGGAGATAGAGATTGCAGTGAGCCGAGATCGCGCCATTGCCCTCCAGCCTGGGTGACAGAGCAAGACTCCATCTCAAAAAAAAAACACTTAAAAAAAAACACTTCTACCCTCCTGACCTAGAAAAACAGCCTGACCCAGGAATTCCCCCACAGGAATCTGTCCTAGGAAGTTGGCCCTGTAGGGGAGAAAAAGTATCTTTTCACGACTATGGCAAGGTTCATGGCTGAGGACCCTATAATAAAGGACAGACGACCTAAAGAAAAGCATACAAATTTACTTAACAAGTTTTATGAGACACAACAGCCTGCATAAATGAAGACCCAAAGAAACAGGGAAAACTGCACAGTTTTTTTGCTTACATTTGATGAAGAATAGACAGTCATGAGGAAGTATGATTGGAAAAAGGGGGTGTAATCTAATGGTGATGAGCTGGGAGAACTAAAAGCAACTTTTAGTTGCTTAAAACAACCATCTCATTGTATCTCATGAGTTGAGGGTCAAGGATTTGAGGTTTGTGGGGTGAACCCTTTGATGCAAGTGATATTGACTGGGCACACTCGGTGTTATTCCTGTATCTTCAAAGATAAGGATATTAATGAGGGTTTCATGCCCCACTTTAGAGGAAGAGGACTAGGTTTCAGGGCCTGCTTCAAGGGATAATGGGTGAGGAGAAGGTAAGAGGAACTTCCTGCTTCTGCTGTTTTCTCCAAAGCCAAAGTGGCATATTTTGAGGGATCTGCCTAAATTCCAGAAGCATGTACATGAGTAGTCACTGAAACTTGTTTATAATACACACACACACACATACACACACACACACACAAAACATTAAATGTCAGAGGAGGTTAAATAGATTATGATACATTCAGAAGTAGCTGAGCAGTGTTCTATAATTACTTTTTTTTTTCTTTGTAAATGTTCTGCTTTTCCTGGAATTCATAATCACTTTCTCATGTTCATACTTTTATATGCTCTCTCCTATATTTTCCTCCACTCCTTTAGCTATCTATCACTGTGCAGCAAAATTTAGATGCTTAAAACAGCCATCTCATTGTATCTCATGAGTTGAGGGTCAAGGATTTGAGGTTTGTGGGGTGAACCCTTTGATGCGAGTGATATTGACTGGGCACACTCGGTGGTATTCAGCAGCCCTGGGCAGGGCTGGAGGCTGCACAATAGCTTTACCACGTGCTTGGCCTTTGGTGGGGACAGAGGAGAGGCACAGCTCAGCTGGCCTCACTCTCTCTGCACCTACTCCAAGGGGCTCATCATGCAGTCTCTCCAACAGTGGCTTGCCCACTCAGTGCAATACCTTCCTTGGGCTTTCCAAACATGTCCTGTGTTCCCTTTCCTCTTCCACCTTAGTGGGATCTCAGCAGAAAGGACAGATAAATGCATGTGGCCAATCTTCTATATTTAACTGAAAAAGCATTGTTTTTTATTCAGTAAAAAAAAAAAAAAAAGTCATAAAGATGTTCATATCTTTTAACCCAGCAATGCTATAGAAGGCAAATAAATAATTTAAAAATCAAGAACGAGCTATGAGTATGAGTATTACAATAATGCAAAACCAGTAGCAACTTTATCCAATAGCAAATGATTATTCATTTAAAATACAGTGAATGCATATAAGATAATACTTAGCAGCTTTAAAAAATCTTTAAGTGATAAAACTAAATGCAACTTGGGAAAATTCTTATGTTATAATATTAAGCGAAAAGGCTGGTTACCACTCTAAAAATATACAAGCCTGTGGAGAAAGCATAAAACAAAGATAATTTATAGAAATTGTATATGAGTGGTGATATTTCATATGATATTTTTCTTTTTTTAAGAAGACTAATGTTATTACATTAATATAAGGACAACTAATGTTAGCACATTGGTTTTGTACTTAAAAAAATAGCAAGTCTGTTCCATTACAATATGGTCATTTTAGTGTAATAGAACATTTGATGAAATGCATTTGAACCCACTGAGACTTCGCCTTGGAGGCTGAGGAGCCCAGCGTTGCAGCTAGCTTGCTCCTCTCTTGGGGGAGCATCTTCTCATCTTCCGGCAGCTAGGGTATATGAGACACCCAGCAGACGGTGTGAGTTTGTGCCTGTGAGCTGGTTGTTTCTAAGCACATTGTACTTTGTGCCTCTGTGCCTCCTGGCACCAAGAGACACACTTCCTTCCTGTGCAACTTGCTCAAAGTTTTTGTTTTTGTTGTTTAAATATGGATTTCATCTGCAAATGTGGAGTTCCTCATTACCCAAAGGATACCAGCAAGCCTGGCTCTGAGTGAGCACAGAAAGAAAAACATCAGTGCTGCTGTTATACTTTTGCATTCCATAGATTACATTTCATCATGTAGTTAAACAAGGCTTCTAGTAACTGGCTCCCACCTTGGCCGCACAAATGTGGATTCCAAGTGACACTGATACGTGGCCCTGAGCTCAGGGTGTACAACATTAGCCCTTGAGGTCAGCTAACCACCTAAAGGCCATGTGACTCAGACTTGAGCATGTTACAGGGAAGTGGAGAAGACTTTCAGACAGCTCTAGCCCCACCTCCTATACTTTGTACAAATCCTTCCGTCACCATGAATCTATCAGTTGGCTTCTGCTTGGCCCTGAAATGAAGATGAACTTTTCAGAGTGTCAGCTGTCAGAACCATTTTTCACATGTGGCGCTGAGTGCTATCACTACACAACTGACTCTTGTAAGCCCCATAACACATGTATGCCTACCATGTGCCTAGCATTATTCTAAATGTCACAATAACTTTGTGAGGTCGATGCTGATAGCACCTCAATTTAGAGATGAGGACCATGGACCGCAGGGAGTAGAAGCAACTTCTCCAAGGTTAATAAAGTGACACAGCTAATAAGTTGCAATGATGGGACTCAATCCCAACCCATCTGACTCTAGAGAATGTGCTCTGAGCTATACTATGCTGCCTCCTGGGGATCTTGCAGTGGGCGTCTGATGACTGAGTGTTCTGAGGATAAGCCAGACATGTTATCCCCTGCCTCTGCCATCTCAAGTCCTCAGCAGGAGATTTGGAGGGTCTGAAATTACTCAGAAAAAGAAACAAGAGTTACTGGTGCATTAGAACAAAGTTTTCCAGTCTGATTTTCAAAGAAGACCAGCTTTCCCTTGAGACTTAATGCTATCAAGTGGGGAAAAAAAGAAAAGTGGTATTTTGAAAGTTCCCAAGCATCAAAGAAGACACTGCTATTCCTATATTCCACATCACCAGTGTAAAACCCCTGACACTTGGCAAAAATGAGAAAGGGTGGTTGCATCTATTATGGAAGTTTCTAGATGATGCTAGTAAACCCTGAGCTATTAGTGGGAACCCCTCTATTAGGACTAGGCTTACATTTTCCATGGAGATAGATGTAATATGAAAAAACAAAAACAAACACAGGACATCTAACCAGCAACCAGACAGAACTAATATTTGACCCATCAGGAGGATGCCAGAAAGTAAGACTAAATGCTTCTCCAAAGGAAACACCAGCCAGCATAGGCATTTTCATAGTTAAGTTTGGTTTACATTGGACATAACCATGTTCAGCAAATTTTTAAAAAATTATCATGTTTTTTCAACAAGTAAAAAAGAAAGTGTATTTTAAATCAGTAACAATGTTTTATCTCATAGTGTGAGATAATATTGTTTACAGTCTTGTGCTTAGCTGGCAGTACCCAGCTCAATGAAGCTTCAGTTACAGTCAGCTTGTCATTTTTTGTACGCTTGATTTCTCCTAAATCAAGAAGCACCAATTCGCAATGGTAGGCTATCAGGAATGACCACAGCCCTTTTTCCTCCTGCTCAAACCTGAGCTGGTTGTCCTCCAGCCTCTCTGTCCCTGGGACCTCTATTCATCATCATCCTACAGGGGTCCCCTCATCTCTAGCTTCAGTTAGATTTTTTGGCTTACTCATGTATCTATTTATTTATTTATGTTGAAAAAATCAAATAGTTCTATATGGCTTAAAACAAAACAAAAAAGAAATATTCCCTACCCTACGTCTTGATAGTCATATATCAGTCCATCTTCACACTGCTATAAAGGTACTACCTGAGACTGGGTAATTTATAAAGGAAAGAGGTTTAATTGACTCACAGTTCTGCATGGCTGGGGTGACCTCAGGAAACTCACAATCATGGCGGAAGGCAAAGGCGAAGCAAGGCATTTCTTCAAAAGGCAGCAGGAGAGAAACATTGAGAGAGCGAGAAAGTGCCATACTTTAAAACTATCAGCTCTCATGAGAACTGACTCATGAATCACAAGAACAACATTGAGGAAGCCGCCCCGATGACCCAGTCATCTCCTACAAATCCCTCCCTCTGCATGTGGGAAATACAATTTGGATTACAATTCAAGATGAGATTTGGGTGGGAACATAGACCCAAACCATACCAATTCCTAACAGCAAATCCCTAGAGGCAATAATTTTCAATTTCTTTAACTGCTTTTTTCCCCTGATATTTCCTGGATCCTATGTTGTGTTTTTTGTTTTGTTTTGTTTTTCTATTTTACTTCTCTGTTTCAATAGAGTTCATTTTACAGTAACTTCCTGAACCAGCGACCAAGTGGCCAAAGGAGATAAAATTTTAGACCTAAGATATGTTAATTCTACATTCATAATTTGATTAATTATGTGGCTAGTCATAGAAACTGTAAATGAAAATTTCATCTCAGAATTTTGGAGGCTTTGATTTCATTGTTGTCTGGCCTCCTGATTTCTTGAATAAGCTACTGCGAGTCTGATCCTTGGTCATTTGCATGTGATTCCTCTATCTCTCTCTCTCTCATCTTGTAACATCCTCTCTGTTTCCCAAGCATTCTAAAATTATATAATTATGGGTTTTTAATTTTTTAATCTTTTTTGTAATCTATTGAGATCAATACTTGGTTTGCCTTTTCAACCTGGAAACTCATACACCTCAGGTTTGGGGAGATTTTATTGAGATATTTCTTCAAAACATTCCTCCATCTCTTTTCCCTGTCCTCTCCTGTTTTTCGGCTGTCAGACCATGCCAAATGGATCCCCTAGGTTCCTTGTTTCTTTTCTCGTTTTACCTTGTTTGTGAGTCTCTCAACATAATCTTCCAAAATTTATATAGAATGTTACATTTTCCTATCATATTTTACCTCCCCCAATTTTTTCTTTGTCATTTAGTACTCCTTGTTTGCAATATCCTGTTTCTGTTTCACAGTGCAGTATTTTCTTCTACGTCTCTGTGGATAAAAATAACAGGTTTTTAAAGCTTAATTGCTGTCAATATTGTCTATGCTTCCTCTGACATTCTTCTTTTCTGCTCTATCATGTCTGTCATGAGGTTTCCTCAGGGCTTGGTGGCTTGGTGATCCTCAATAGTGAGGCACTACAAAGATAAGAGGAATCTCTGTGCACATGTGCAGAAATTTTGACTAAGGTGATCTGGTTGAGGTTATTTTCTTGAAAGATTCTCAACTATCAATTTCAGCATATCTTTTCCCTTGGTTGATCCATGATCCTGAGAGATGATCTTTCTACCTCCTCCCTGAAGGTGTAACCTGACTGACAGCCTTCCAGAAGCCAACGGGAGGAAGGAAACTGAGTGGTCTTATCATTCTGCATATAGGCTTCTACTTCTCCCTTAATTTTCAGTAAGGAATTTACCCACAGCTGAATCCTCTGAGACCAGAACTTCTCTGGTTCAGCTTTCTAAGGAGTTTGCTCCCAACCTTCTTCCAAGATGTTGAATGATGTCACTTGGAAGTAGACACTTGGGATGGGGGGCTGATCTACCTGTATCTTATACAGAACCTCCAACCACATTTTCCATGTTCAGCTACTCTGAATTTCCACTTTCAGATGGGTTCAATACCCCATTCTGAAATTCTACAGCCCTTCAAGGATAACTATCTTGTTTCAAGGCTTCCTCCACTGTCAACTTAAGTTTCAAATTGCTCCATTCTGACAAATTTATTACCACCTGTTTGCTCTCCAGATTTCAAAATTTTTTTTACTGCTATTTTATTTCCCATTCTCTTTTCCCTTTGGTTCTATGCCTTTTTAATCCCTGTATTTCCATTCCTGGGGGGGATTTCAGGAGGAAATTGTCATAAAAGCAAGTGGTCCACTTGGCCCATTTAAGAAGTCACAGGCATCAAATTTTTATTTTATTCTTCATGTCAACAACATATACAACATACAGGAAGAAACTAGTAGCAGTGCCTCCAGGAAAGAAAGACTAGAATGAGGAGAGTCTATACTTTTCTCGATATATACATACATCCTTTTGGATCTTTTAAACTTTGCACCATGTGCAAAGATTACGTTTTCAAGACTGATCAATCAATGTAACAAAAACAAGTCCAGGCATGGTGGCTCACACCTGTAATCCCAGCACTTTGGGAGACCGAGGAGGGTGGATCACCTGAGGTCAGGAGTTTGAGACCAGCTTGGTCAACATAGTGAAACCCCTTCTCTACTAAAAATACAAAAATTAGTTGGGTGTGGTGGTGTATGCCTGTAGTCCCAGTTACTCAGGAGGCCAAGGCAGGCGAATCACTTGAACCTGGGAAGCAGAGGTTGCAGTGAGCTGAGATTGCACCACTGCACTACAGCCTGGGTGACAGAGTGAGACTCAATCTCAAAAAAAAAGCTCTCTTGAGCATCTTTCTCTCTGGCTAGCACAGGTGAGGAAAAGGAGAGTGCCATGTTGTCACCCCCCATTTCATCACACACCTTGCTGCAAAGATGGACATAAACTCAAAGTTACCATGATTTTATTGTATGTACAATTTTGATAATTTTCTTCAATCTTGAATCAAATTTAGAGAATGTTGTTGATCACTGATGACTATAAGTGGCTAAAGCTCTGGGTTGACATCTAGGGGTGACCTCTCTTATTAAGACCCAATGAATGCCCTGCTTGGCCACAGCCTCTGCTGATACTTTTAGGTAGTGATTCCAACACACTCTGTAATCTCTAGCAGGGCTCATGAAGCAATGGTTAATTTAAGACTATGCCCTCCATGGTAAGAGTTTTCAGTAATCAACAGCAAAAAATGTTGAGCATACCTTCTTCACACACATATATGTATACATATATTATAGAAATGCATATGTGTGTGTATATATATGAATATGAAGAAATATATATGTATACATATATATGTGTGTGTCTTAATATGTATGAGCTTATGAAGCTTAAGAAATAAGCCCAAGAACAAATTTATACTCAGCATAGCAGTGGTTTTGTGCAAGTATAAGGTAAATGTCAGGTGACTTACAAGTGAGATCACAGCAGTGATAACATGTGGTATCCACTGAAAAATCTACAGTAGCCATAAGTGTCTTCTAATAAAGGAATCTTGTCAGTAGTTTGCTCTCCTTTCTCTTGGTGAGCATCAGATTTGTTATCACCTCTGCATCTGGTTTTACAAAATTCTCAGCAGTGATGTGTCTCATACCTGTTTTTTGCTGTAAGGAATGCAACCTTGAATAATGACTCTGTAACTTTAGCCTTTTTAAAAATTGCCTTTAGAAACAATTTCCATATACCACCAGACTGGAAAACACTGATTTGTATTTTTTTTTTTTTTTTTGAGACGGAGTTTCGCTCTTGTTGCCCAGGCTGGAGTGCAATGGCGCGATCTCGGCTCACCGCAACCTCCGCCTCCTGGGTTCAAGCAATTCTCCTGCCTCAGCCTCCCGAGTAGCTGGGACTATAGGCACGTGCCACCATGCCCAGCTCATTTTTTTGTATTTTTAGTAGAGACAGGGTTTCACCATGTTGGCCAGGATGGTCTCGATCTCTTGACCTCGTGATCCACCCGCCTCGGCCTCCCAAAGTGCTGGGATTACAGGCGTGAGCCACCGCGCCCGGCCTGTATTTGTTTTTTAAAAATTCAATTAATTTAGTGAAAGGTCATGGACTTTGTTTACAAATGAACTCAAAAGCTTTAATGGCTTCACATCACAACTTGTAACAGACAGCAGACAGAGCCCAGGAGATTGGAACCCCATGAAGTACCAGCCCAGTAAAATCCAGTTTTTAGGTAGTCACCACCATACCTCCTATTCATCCTTTCCTTCTTAAGTTGCTTGTTTTAAAACAGTTTCACAGTCTGACATGGTAGCTCGCACCTGTAATACCAGCACTTCGGGAAGCCAAGGCAGAAGGATCTCTTGACACCAGGAGTTCAAGGGCAGCCTGACCAACATAGTAAAACCCTGTCTCTACAAAAAATACAAAAATTACCTGGGCATGGTGGCACATGCCTATAATCCCAGCTACTCAAAGGCCAAGGCATGAAAATCACCTAAACCTAGCAGGTAGAGGTTGCAGTGAGCCGAGATTGCACCACTGCACTCCAGCCTGGGCAACAGAGCGAGACTCTGTCTCAAAAAATAATAATAAATAAAATAAAATAATCGGTTTCAGAGAGTCTCATTCACTATTTTTATGACACCATTTCAAGTTGTAGTATTTTTATTATTTTCATTACTATTTTTAATAATCTTTCTAAGAATAGTTTTAGATTTATAGAAAAGTTGTGAAGATAGCACAGTTACCATAAATTCCACAACCAATTGTCTTATCACAGTCAGTATTATGTAGTTACAAATAGTCATTGATCACAACTAGTGAATCAGTAATTCGTCATTATTAACTGAATTTTATACTTTATTCAGATTTCCTTCATTTTTACCTAAGGTCCTTTTCCTGTTCCAGAACCCCATCCAGGATACCATGCTACATTTAGCTGTTACGTTGGTGAGGTTTTGCTTGCTTTTTGATAACCTTGACAGTTTTGAGGAGTACTGGTCAGGTATTCTGTAAGATGTGTGCCACCACACTCAGCTAATTTTTGTATTTTTAGTAGAGATGGGGTTTCACCATGTTGACCAGGATGGTCTCGATCTTTTGACCTCGTGATCCACCTGCCTTGGCCTCCCAAAGTGCTGGGATCGCAGGCGTGACCCACTGCACCCCGCCTAAATTTGCATTTTAAAGTTCATTCCTTGTATGTACTGTAAAGATCTACAAGTTTTAAAAATGCATAGTGTAATGTATCCATCATTACAGTATCATTCAGAACATTTTTACCACCTAAAAATACTCTTGCGTTTTACCTGTTCAGTGCTTTCCCTCCCCAATTCCCTCATGACCACTATGTGTTTACTCTGACAGTTTTGCCCTTTTCAGAACCTGATCCATAGCCATAAAGCCCTTACTCTTTCAACAGAAATACGCATTTAAGGTTCATCCATGTTTTCAAAAGGCTTGAAACCTCATTTCTTTTTATTATTGAATAATATCACAATGTAGGTATGTATTATAGGCCATTCATTCCACCATCTATTGAAGAACATCTTGGTTACTTCCACATTTTGGTGATCATGAAGAAAGCTACTATGAACATTCATGTGCAGGCTTTTGTGTGGACATAAGTTTTTAAATCAGTTGAGTAAATACCTGGGAATGCAATTGCTTCCCAGCAATTAACATCTTCCGGATTTTAGCCATCCTGATGGGTATTCTAACAGTGAAATCATGTGGTTTTAGTTTGTGATTCCATAATGACTAATGATGTTGAGCTTCTTTTTGTTTATTTGCTATATGCAAACTTCTTTGGTGAGGTATGTGTGCTCAGATCTTTTTAAAAAATGTTTAATTGAGTCATTTTCTTACTGTTGAGTTTTAAGGGTTTTTGTTGGAGCATTTTATAAATTTAGATCAAGTTGATTGATAGTACTGTTTGAGTCATCTCTGTTCTTAATGATTGCCTGCCTGCTTCATCTATCAGTTACTAACAGAAAGTTGTTGAGGTCTCTAACTGTAATAGTGGATTTATCTATTTCTCCTTTTGGTTCTGTCAGTTTCGTCTCATGTATTTTGACATTCTGTTTTTAGGGGCATCAATATTTAGGATTGCTGTCCTCTTGGAGATTTGAACTCTCTTATCCCCAGTAATCTCTCCCTGATAATCTTCCTTGCTCTAAAGTCTGTTTTGTCTGAAATTAATATAACTACCTACTCCAGTTTTCTTTTGATTAGTAGTATACCTTCCTCAATCACTTTACTTTTATATTTTCCTAGTCTTTATAAGTTTTTTTTTTTTTTTTTTTTTTTTTTTTGGTTTTGGTTTTTTTGTTTTTTTAGACGGAGTTTCGCTCTTGTTGCCCGGACTGGAGTGCAATTGCGCCATCTCGGCTCATTGCAACCTGTGTCTCCTGGGTTCAAGCAATTCTCCTGCCTCAGACTCCCAAGTAGTTGAGATTACAGGCATGAGCCACCACGCCTGGCTAATTTTGTGTTTTTAGTAGAGACAGAGTTTCTCTGTGTTGGTCAGGCTGCTCTTGAACTCCTGACCTCAGGTGATCTGCCCGCCTCAGCCTCCCAAAGTGCTGCGATTACAGGCATGAGTTAAAGTAGATTTCTTACGGATAATATGCATTTTAGTCCTTTTTTATTTTAATTAACTGGGACAATCCCCGTATTTTTATTGTTGTGTATTTTATTGGCATATTTAAACCATGCACTTTTTTAAAAAACTTTTTAAGTCCCAGGGTATACGTGCAGGTTATGCAGGTTTGTTACATAGGTAAACATGTGTCATGGTGGTTTGCTGCACAAATCATGCACATTTTAAGTTATTATAGATTTAAACGGATTAATGACTACCATGTTTTTACTGTTTTCTCTTCATTATATGTGCTACTTGTTTCATGTTACCTCTCTTTTTCTGACCATTCTGGTTTCAATTAAGCATTTTATATGGCTTGATTTTTATCTTCTATCTTAATGTATTATTCATATTTACTTTTACATTTTTAGCAGTTGCTCTGACATTTTACAATGTATGTTTTTAAATAATCTAAATCCATCTTGAAATGGGCTTTCATTTCCAAAGTTACTTGGTCAGCACCTAAGTACCGCGAAAGCAGTGTCGGTAGCTTATGACGAAATACTCCCACTTCCTCCCAGCTGGCCCTTATGACATTGTTGTCATTCATTTCACTTACCCACAAGCTATAACCACCCAATCTATTATTACTATTATTGTTCTAAATAAAAAGTTATCTTTTTGATCAATTAAGGGTAAGAAAAAAAGACATATCTTTATTCATTCTTTTTCTGCAATTTTTTTTCTTTTCATAGATCCAAGTTTTTTATCCACATCGTTTTTCTTCTTTGTGAAAACCTTTTGACATTTCTTGCAGAACAAATCTGTTAGTAATGAATTCCCTTGGTTTCTGTTTGTCTGAGAAAGTCTTTGTTTTTCCTTCACCTTAGAAGGATAATTTCACGGGACATAGAATTCTATAAAGATGGGGTGGCAGAATTGCCTGGTTTTGGTCTTTTCTTAAACAACCTGTTACAGATTTCACTATATTATCTTCCGGCTTAGATGACTTCTGATTTAAAATATATACATATGTTGTAATTTTCATCCTAGTCTCTCTATAGGCAAGATATTTTTTCTTTTTTTTTTAATTTTAACTTTAATTTTAGATACAGGGAGTATATATGTAGAATTGTTACATGGGTGTATTGCATGAGGCTGACATTTGGGTTATGGATCCCATCACCCTGATAGCAAGCATAGTACCCAATAAGTTGTTTTTCAACCTGCACCTCACCCTTCCATCCCCACTCTAGTAACCTGTTGTGTTTATTGTTTCCATGTCTATGTCCATGTGTGTCCAATGTTTAGCTCCTGCTTTTAAGCAACAATATGCAGGATTTGATTTTCTGTTTCTGTGCTAATTCACTAGGATTATGGCCTCCAACTGCATCCATGTTGCTGCAAAGGACATGATTCTATTCTTTTTGTGGCTGCATAGTATTCCATGGTATGTATGTACTGTATTTTCTTTATCCAATCTACTATTGATAGCACCTGGGTTGATTCCATGTCTTTGCTATTGTGAATAGCACTGCAATGAACATACAAGTGTGTGTGTCTTTTCGGTTGAATGATTTCTTTTCCTTTGGATACATACTCAGGAATGAGGTTGCTGGGTCAAATGGCAAATCTGCTTTAAGTTATTTGAGAAATCTTCAAACTGCTTTCCACAGTGGGTGAACTAATTTGCATTCCCACCAACAGTGAACAAGTATTCCCTTTTCTCTGCAACCTCACTAGCACCTGCTGTTTTTTGGCTTTTTAATAATGGCCATTCTGACTGGTATGAGAGGCTATCTCACTGCATTGTGCTTTTGATTTGTATTTCTCTGATGATCAGTGATGCTGAGCATTTTTTTCATATGTGTGTTGGCCACTTGTATGTCTTCAAGAGAGAAGTCCATGTCATTTGCCCAGCTTTTAATGGGGTTATTTGGTTTTTGCTTGTTGAATTGTTTAAGTTCCCCATAGATTCTTGATATTAGGCCTTTGTCAGATGCATAGTTGGTGAATATCTTCTTCCATTCTGTAGGTGTCTGTTTACTCTGTTGATAGTTTCTTTTGCTGGACAAAATTTATTTAGTTTAATTAGGTCCCACTTGCCTATTTTTGTTTTTGTTGCAATTGCTTTTGAGGACTTGGCCAAAATTTTTTTGCCAAGGCCATTGTCAAGAAGAGTAAATCCTAGGTTGTCTTCTAGAATATTTATAGTTTGAGGTCTTACATTTAAATTTTTGTTCCATTTTGAGTTAATTTTTGTATATGGTATAAGGAAGGGGTCCAGTTTTGATCTTCTGCATATGGCTAGCCAGTTATCCCAGCACCATTTATTGAATCATTTTCCCATTGTTTATTTTTGTCAGCCTTATCAAAGATCAGATGATAATAGGCATGTGGTTTTATTTCTCAGTTTTCTATTCTGTTTCATTGGTTTATGTGTCTATTTTTAAACCGGTACCATGCTGTTTTGGTTACTGTAGCTTTATAGTATAGTTTGAAGTTGGGTAGTGCGATGGCTCCAGCTTTGTTCTTTTTGCTTAGAATTGCTTCAGCTATTCAGACTGTTTCTGGTTCCATATAAATTTTGGATTAGAAAGTTTTTGGTCATTATTACCTTTCAAATATTTCCTCTGCTCTTTTTTTCTAGAATTTTAATTATACACAGACCATTTTTTATATTGTTCCTAAGTTATTCAATATTCTGTTTACTTGTTGTTTTTTTATTCTTTTTTCTCTTTACATTTCAGTTTGAAAGTTTCTGTTGACCTGTCTTCATGCTCATTGATGTTTCTCTGTTGTGTCAAGTCTCCTGCTGAGTTCATCATTTTTATTACAATGTTTTTAATTTATAGCATTTCCTTTGATTTCTTTTTCTTAAAGTTTCCATTTATAGGATATCTGAGCCTGGTTCTGATGATCACTTCGTTTCTTCATATTGTGTTTTAAAGATATTTTCCTTGGAGCCCTTTCCCATGTTGATTATTTTCACCTTAGGGGACTGGGGTGGGGAAAAATTCTTTTTCCCAGAGCTGGGGAAAGTTTCCAGAACTGTGAGTAGGCAAAGTCCTTTCCCCTGGGGAATGGACCTCAGTTATTGAGAGGACTCCCTTTATGTTTGACCATAGCTAATCCTTCCTTCCCACTGCCAGGGCCCTGAGGGTATCTGAGTGGAATTTTCACCAACAGAAACCCGGTGGAGTTTCTGAAGGGGAGATCCATAGCAGTGTGGAGGCCCCAGGAGTTTTTCACTCTCACACTAGCTTTCCAGCAGCAGTTCCTCAAAGTTACCATTTAAATGTTCCTACCAAGTGATGACTACAGCCTTCTGTTCCAGCTAAGCAGGTCCGAGTTACTGTACCTCCCCATATGTACTCAGTGTTCCAGTTTCAGGTTTGGCAGTTTGCTCTGTGACCTCAGTTCTTTGATGTAGTCAAAAAAAGTCATTGATTTTCCATTTATTCATCTTTTTTTATTATTATTTTAAGGATGACAGTGACCACTTCCAGGCTTTTCACCCTGGAAGTCTCTTCATACTATTCTTACACATCAATGAATCACTATGAGTCACAAATCCATTTTTGTGCATTTGAGATATAACATCACATAATATGACCACAGAAAGGGAAATGTAGTGAATATCAATAATTCTAAATGCCATAAGTTATAATGGCAAGAGAACTTCACTGCATGAACGATGTGTTAGCTGAGATGGACGGATGAGTGCACTCCTGTGAGGCCCATGCAGCCTTCAAGGTTGTAATGGTTAAAAAGTAATAGTGCTTCTAAGAAAAATCACAAATCACACATTCCCCTTTGTGAAATACATGTTTCTCACAAATAAAACAGTTTTTTCTTATTAATATTTCCTTGAAAACTGCCAAAATGTCTATGGACTACTTGATAAAATCCAGGAAATTACACCATGAGATTCTCCTCACTAGGCATTTTTAAAATTTTCTTTTAAAGTATGATATCTTGTAAGAGAAGAGAGCATTAAGGAGTGAGTCCAAAGAAGCAAGGTGATGGAGAGGTAGGTATTTACTCATTTATGGATTCATTCATTTACTACATTTTTATTAAGTACAATGTATTCCAAGTACCCCATAGCCCAGATATATAGTCCCTTTTGAAGAGTGTTTTAGTCTGTTTGGGTTATTATAATGAAAAATACCATAAACTGAGTAGCTTACAAACAACAGAAATGTATCGCTCACAGTTCTGTAGGCTGGGAAGTTCAAGATCAAGGTTGCAACAGATTCAGTGTTGGGTGCAGGCTTACTCACTGGTTCAGATGTGGCACCTGTTTGCTGCACCCACACGTGGTAGAAGGAGCTAGCTAGGTCTCTGCGGTTTCTTTCTTCAGGGTACCACTAATACCATTCATGAGGGATTAGCCCTTATGACCTAATCACCTCCCAAAGGTCCCATCTTATCATGATCACATTGGGAATTTAGTTTTAATGTATGAATTTGGGGATATCACAAACATTCAGACTGCTGCACATTATTGTGATTGTGAAGCCCTCTATGTGTGTAAAGCTTGCTACAGAGAAAATTAATTTGCTCTTCACGGGTCAAATGAGCATTCTCTTTGCCTTCAAACAAGATCACCTCTCTGCTAAACCATCATCAACCTATAGTAATTGCACCAATTATGACAAATTAACTGATCATTGGTGGCCCAGAGGGTAGTCATCACCAGCATCTCTCCTTACTTCCCCTTGCAGGAATCACATAAGAAAGAATAAGCATTTAGTCACCATCTCCATTCCGTACCTGACTTCACAGGAAGAAGGACTATCTACTTGGCTAAAACTGGGCTCAGGTGTCTTGTGACAGCAGTGGAGAAACAGAATCCTTAATCATTAGTTAGCATTTTCTTGGCTAGCCCCTGCTCAATATGAATGTGGTACATTCAAAGCCACCCACCCACTTTAGAAGCTCCACACTGATCATTTCTATCCTTACTGCACATCCACACCTTCTCCTGTAGCCTTGCTCTAATGTTGTTTGTTTACATCTAATTTTTTCTCTGGCTCTCAACTTTCTTGGGAAAAGGGATAAGACTGCTTCTAACAACTCAAATCCTTTTTGGATCAAGGTGGGAGTGCATTTTTAGGCTTGTCTATTCATACAACAGAAGTATAATCATCACACAAATATAATCCTGATTTTCAGGATTACATATTTCTGTGTAATGTCCTGATTTCGTTTACTGAGAAGCTTGATTTTATTTGTCTCAACATGTATGCAGCCCAGACATTAGAGCTGACATTATCTGCTAAGGTGTGTGGTCTGTTGTCATTCTCAAGTTGTGCCCTGCACATGGTCAATAGGCAGAGCAAATGGGCCATGTCCTTCTGTTCTGTTTACCATGTTGTGAACCAGAGGCTGTATCAGCCTGAGAGAAGCAGATCCTTTTTATAATTTATCTTCCCAAAAAAACAATTGATATAGCTGAGTAGATGTGGCTCTTACTAGAACAGTGACGTCAACGGAACAAGATGAGTGAGTGGACCTCATCCACCGTGATTAAGAGAAATGGGTTCTGGGAAGAACAGATAGTGATTTCAAATATTAGAAATTGTGATGTGTGTCTTTTTTTGCCATTTTTATCTATATAAATAGATAAGTTGGACACATGTCTACCTACCAATGAAAGCATAAAGTTAAGAGTACTTCTCTGCACATTGATCTTATTATACTCTAGAAGTAGTCTAGATGGAAAATTTGGTAATCTAATCATTGACAGATCTAAAAATAAAAGCTTGACATCAGTTTCTGTCATCATCTTTGACAGATTCGCTTTCATTTATTTTGATTGCCTCCAACATCTACATTTAAAATTTAAATAATGATTTACCTGTGTGTATCTTGTAAGAGAAGACAACATTATGGATTATTTACATTTATCCTAGAAGGCTCACCATAAAGCTACTTTGCTAAATATTAATCTGTTTTTGGAAGCAGTATATTTTAATAGTGAAAACATGCAGACTTCCATAAATACTAACTATAAATCTATAGTAATTAAGACAGACTGCTATTTTCATGGAATATACCCCATAATTATGTACAATTATTATATGACAAGTTAAAAAGAAAAGAAAAAAACAACAAATCCACATGTAAAAAATGTGTGTGGATATATACGTATTTAAATATGTTTAGTCATGGGTTTTATATAGTCATAGATTTTGAATTAATGAAGGATGAACTATTCGATGAATGGGGCTGGATCAACTGAGTATTCCTAGTTTAAAAATAAAATTGGAACCTGTGTTAGACCATTCTTACATTGCTCTAAAGTAATACCTGAAACTGGGTAATTGATAATTTAAAAAAGTTCAATTGGCTCATAATTCTGCAGGCTGTGCAGGCATGGTGCTGGCATCTGCTTGGCTTCTGGGGAGTTTTACTCATAGCAGGTGAAGGCGCATTACATGGCGAAAGCAGGAGCAAGAAAGAGAGTGTGGGAGGAGGTGCCACACTTTACAACAGCCAGCTCTCTAGAGAACTCACTCACCATCACAATGACAGCACGAAGCCATGAGGGATCCACCCCCATGACCCAAAAACCTCCTACCAGGCCCCAGCTCCAACGCTGGATTACATTTAAACATGAGATTTGGGTGGAACATCCATACTTTATCATAACCAATCTCACATCACATACATAGATAATAGCAGGAATTTCAAAGTCTGATTACACCAAGTATTAGTGAAGAGGTGGAACAAAAAATAGGACCTTTAAAACACTGCTGGTGGCATGCTTTTTTTTAATTTCTATGGAAAATAATTTGACATCTTCTGCTGTTAATCTGATAGGTTTTTCGTGATAGATTACCTGGTGCTTTTGTCTCACAGCTCTTAAGATTATTTCCTTTGTCTTAAATTTAGGTAATCTGATGACAATGTGCCTAGGCGATGATCTTTTGGGGAAGAATTTCCTAGGTGTTCTTTGTGGTTCTTGTATTTGGATGTCTAGCTCTTTAGCAAGGCCAGGAAAGTTTTCCTCGATTATTCCCCCAAATATGTTTTCCAAAGTTTTGAATTCCTCTTCTTCCTCAGGAACATCAATTATTCTTAGGTTTGGTTGTTTAACATAATCCCAGACTTCTTGGAGGCTTTGTTTATATTTTCTTTTTCTTTTTTCTTTGTCTTTGTTGGACTGGGTTAATTCAAAGACCTTGTCTTTGAGCTCTGAACTTTTTTCTTCTGCTTGTTCCATTCTATGGCTGAATGTTTCCAGAGTATTTTGCATTTCTTTAAGTTTGTTCAATGTTTCCTGAAATTTTGATTGTTTTTCTTTCTGCTACCTATTTCCTTGAATGTTTCTCCCTTCATTTCTTCTATTTTTTTTTTTTTTTTATTTCCTTGCATTGGGCTTTGCCTTTCTCTGTTTCCTCCCTGATTAGCTTAATAACTAACCTCCTGAATTCTTTTTCAGGCAAATCAGGGATTTCTTCTTAGTTTGGATCCATTGCTGGTGAGCTAGTGTGATTTTTTGGCAGGTGTTACAGAGCCTTGTTTTGTCATATTACCAGAGTTAGTTTTCTGGTTCCTTCTCGTTTGGGTAGGCTCTGTCAGAGCGAAGGTCTAGGGCTAAAGGCTGTTGTTCAGATTCTTTTGTTCCACAGGGTGTTGCCTTGATATAGAACTCTCCCCCTCTTCCTATAGATATGGCTTCCTGAAAGCTGAGCTGTAGAGGTTGTTATCTCTCTCTAGTCTAGTCACCCAGCAAGTCTACCAGGCTCTGAGCTGGCACTGGGGGTTGTCTGCACAGAGTCCTGTGATGTGAATCATCTAAGGGTGTCTCAGCTGTGGATACCAGCACCTGTTCCAGTGGAGGTGGCAGGGGGGTGAAATTAACTCTGTGACTGTTCCTAGCTCTGGTGGTTTAAAGCTCTATTTTTACATTGGTTGGCCTCCTGCCAGGAGGTGGCATTTTCCAGAAAGCATCAGCTGTGGTAGTATGGAGAGGAACAGACAGTGGGTGGGGTCCTAGAACTCCCAAGAGTGTATGCCCTTTGCCTTCAGCTACTGGGATGGGGTAAGGAAGTATCATCAGGTGGGGGCAGCACTGGGCATATCTGAGCTCAGACTTTCCTTGGGTGGGTCTCACTGTGGAGTATTTGGGGTGTCTCCTGGGTTCTGGAAGAATAGTTTGCTTCCTTCAGAGGGTCTGTCCTGGCAGATGGTCCTCTCGGGATTCCTGACTTACTTCTGCAGTCATTCTGGAGCTAAAATTCACAATGTGAGCCTCTGCATGCTGCTCTGTCCATCCAAGTCAGAGCTGCAATCTAGTCCTGCCTCCCAGCTGCCATGATGACCCTGAATCCATGTTTGGTTTTTTGAGGAACCACCATACTGTTTTCCACAGCAATTGTACCACTTCACTTTCCCAATTGCAATGACAGTTCCCACAGCAAAAGTGTTTCAATTTCTTCCTATCCTCACCACTTTTACTTCCTGCTTTTTGGATAACAGCCACCTTAATGTGTTGAAGCGGCATCTCATTTCAGTTTTGATTTGCATTTCCCTAATGATTAATCATGTTGTACATCTTTTCATGTGCTTGGTGGACATTTACATATCTTCTTTGGAGAAACGTCTATTCAAATCCTTTGCTCATTTTTAAAGAATATTGCCTGGGTTTTTCTGTTTTTACAGAGTTGTAAGAGTTCTTTATATATTCTTGGTATTAATCCCTTATAAGGAATTTGAGTTATGAATTATACGATTTGCAAATATTTTCTTCCAGTCAATGGGAGATGCTTGGTTAACTGAACTAGAACACACCTTTGTGTAGTTTCACCATAATCGTCCATTGCTAAGGCAGACTAGGACGAGCATGTTGAATGGGTAACTCAAGTACACGAGTAGAATTGCTGTTGATGATATGATTTTCTAGAATAGTGAATGCTTGGTAAAGTTCTGTAAGTGCATTTTAAAAAAATGCATGTCAGCTACATTCTTGGAAAACTCATGTGGATTAAAGCTATGTAGAGTATTTTGTGTTTTTATGTAAAATAAATTTATTTTATAGATTCAAATAATTACAAATTTTACACCTGAATGTCTGGCAAAACACTTCAAAGTCACAAGATGTCAGGACACATTCTTGTTTATAAGAATGTATCATACATTGCAGTACATCTAGCTTCTCTTGACCCCACCTGCTACATGCCAGTAGTGCCTCCCAGTCATTTGACAAAGAAGGTTCACCGGCTTGGCATGGTGCCTCACCCCTATGATCCCAGCACTTTGAGAGTCCAAGGCAGGTGGGTTGCTTGAGGTCAGGAGTTTGAGACCAGCCTGGCCAACATGGTGAAACCCCATCTCTACTAAAAATATACAAATTAGCTGGCATGGTGGTGTACGTTTGTAGTATCAGCTACTCAGGAGGCTGAGGCAGGAGAATCGCTGGAGTCTAGGAGGTGAAGGTTGCAGTGAGCTGAGATCACACCACTGCACTCCAGCCTTGGTGACAGAGGGAGACTCCATCTCAAAAAAAAAAAAAATCACCCACAATTCTAAAATATCCCGCTATCCTAGAGAAACTCTTAAACATATCCACCAGGAGATATGGACAAGAATGTTCAAAATGGCATTTTTATAACAGAAAATATTGAAAATGACTCAGATAACCATCAATAGAAGAATAAATGCAATTCTTGCAATGGAATGTTATCCAGCAGTGACAATGAATGGATGTGAACTACATCTATCAAGATGGATAAAACTAAAGTACAGGTCAGGCACAGTGGCTCACATCTCTGATCCCAGCACTTTAGGAGGTGGAGGCTGGTGGACCAGTTGAGCCCAGGAGTTTGAGACCAGCCGGGGCAACATGGCAAAACCCTGTCTCTGCTGAAAATTACAAAAATTAGCCGGGCATGGTGGCATGCATCTGTAGTCCCACCTACTGGGAAGGTTGAGGTGGGAGGATGACTAGAGCCCAGGAGGTTGAGGCTGCAGTGAGCTGAGACTGTGACACTGCACTCCAGCCTAGGTGACAGGACAAGACCATCTCAAAATAAAAAAAAAATAAAATAAGTATATACAGTTAAACAAAAAAAAGTTAAAGAAAGATTCATACAACATGGTATCAATTATTTAATGCTTTGAAATACACAAAACAACATTATTAAGGGCTATACATAATGATATGTAATTATAAAGACATTCATGAGAGTGATACCAACTTCAACAATAGGGGCTATCTCTAGGGAAAGAGAATCAAGAGGAGAATGAGATCAGGGAAGAATGTGCAGGGGTGTCAGCTTTATTCTTAATGCTTTATACCATAAGCTGGGCAATGGGAACATGAGTGTTCAATGCATAATACCTTAAATTTTTTATGTTTAAGTATTTTTAAGCAGACAAAGATTCATGAGGTTTCCAATTCCACAGAGATCTTATTTTGAGACAGACTCTCACTCTGTCACCAGGCACCAGGCTGGAGTGCAGTGGCACAATCTCGGCTCACTGCAACCTCCGCCTCCCGTGTTCAAGCAATTCTCCTGCTTAAGCTTCCCAAATAGCTGGGACTACAGGCACACATCACCATGCCCAGCTGATTTTTGTATTTTTAGTAGAGACGGGGTTTCACCACGTTGGCCAGGATGGTCTCGATCTCTTGACATGGTGATCCACCCGCCTCGGCCTCCCAAAGTGCTGGGATTACAGGCTTGAGCCACTGCACCCGGCCGAGACCTTATTTTGAATCCTGGCTCTATTACTTACATACTTGTAAGTTGAACAAATCACTGAACTCCTCAAAATGTTAGCTAGCTTTTCTGTAAAATGGGCATGAAAATAGAAGCCACAATAAAGGGATTCTATAGAATGCTCAGAGGACAGAATACACGTAAAGGTCTCAGCATAGCACCTTCTTCTAGAATAAGGGCACCTTTGTACCCAGCAAAGAATAACTCCTATTCAAACACACCTTATATGGTCTTCATGATTTTCAGTTAACAATCTTATCCTACCTACTGTCTGATCAGTTGTCAAAACATGCATATCTTCTCTTCACGGAAACACTGAACGGATGTATTCTAGTTACTTGTCAGATAAGTCTCTGTTGTCCAAATCCTGTCAAAACCCTATTTATGAGAATAGATATTTATGGAGGATTGTCTGAAGGACGTGCTATTCATCTATTTTCTAGAAATGATAAACTTTACCCTTGGATCAGAACACACAATCTGAGAACCGTGCATCTGCATGGCATCACCCTGGCTGTTGTCAGATTTACTTGACATAATGGAGCTTTGCTGTTCCAATATTGGCTTGTGTGGAGGGATGCTGCAAGAAGCAGCTGAGCAAACTTTGCTCTTCTTGTATTTATTGCTGGGATGAAAGCCAAAAAGATATTCTCTGAATCAAAAAAAAAGTATTTTTTTATAAAGACCCAAGGGAGAAATCTTTTCTCAGCTCAGCAGGATGAAAACCTTAAACAAGTGGGTTGTCTTTTTCTTCTGGACAATATGGGTTTTTTAACTGAATGCATTTCCCTACTTACTTTAGCCTCCAGAAGAATATACAGCCCAATCTCTAGTATCTCTATAAAATAAGCTGGCAAACATTCCTGAAAGGCAGGTAAATTTACCCCTGGATTGTTAGGGGTGGGGTTTTTTTACTCATATTATTTCTTTGTCCAAATATTTTTAATAATTTATTTTATGAGTAGTTTTGGAAGTTGATTCAAATCCTTTATAAAACAAGATAGAAGAAAGGAGGGAAATGAAGATATAATAAAGAAAAGTGTAATATGAATAAGTAACAGATAAAGTAGGTAAAACAATGTCTTTTTCACCTTTGTATTCCCCAGAACACTTTGCACTGACTTTTACAACTAGTATATGGTTAGTAAATGTTCATTATAGTAAAAAGTGATTTAAAAGAAAAACCTCTCACTGTCCAGAATATTCTTTTTTCTGCTTGTGCATGGCTATAAGGTTGAGCTGGAGGTGAAAAAGGCCTAATGGACTCCTGAGAAGTAAAATAAGAATATTTAAATGCTTTGTTAGTGGTGTTCAACATTTCTAAAGGGTTGTCCTAGCCACTCTCCAAGGCTCACTCAAATGCCACCTCTTTCATAAAAACACCCCAGTTGTAAACAAAGACCTCTCCCTCCTCCAGACTCCTTCAGAACTTACTGCCTCTAAGCACTCATTTAGAATTTGTTTTATAATAACTTACCTTGAGATATACATATATAGATACATGATAGATAGATGATAGAGAGAGAGAGAGAGACAGAGAGAGAGAGGGATAGATAGATAGATAGATAATGTTTGGAATGGAAAAAGACCATGCTTATGGATATTTATTTGTGTTTATTAAACTTATTGAAATTATGACCAAGCATATTAATGATCATAATTTCAATAAGTTCAGTAAATATTTTTAAATTAGTAAATGAATATCTATTTCACTGATTGAATCTCTTAACTAACCTTGAATTAAAACCTGTTCACATGCAACAATGTGGATAACTCTCAAATTCATTGTGCTAAATGAAAGAAGACTGCCTCAAAAGGCTATAGGCTTTTAACTCAATTTATATAACATCCTTGCAAAAGCAAAAGTATAAGGATAGAAAGCAAGTTAGTGTTACCAAGGGCTTGAGGTGAAGGGAGGAGCTGACTACAAAGAATAAGGGGGAACTCTGGGGAGTAGAAAACTCTTCTGTATCTTGACAGCGTGATGGTTGTTACCTAACTGTGTGTATTGTCAAAACTCTCAGAATGCTGTCTTAAAAAGTGTAGATTTTACTGTTTGTAAATTATATGTAGATTGAAAAGAATGAGGGAAAAACTCATCGATCAGCATCTACCGAAAACACTGAGTAGAATTTCCAATTTTGTTCCTCTAGTAAGTTAACCCATCTCTGAGGCCTGGGGCAATAGGATAAGGTCTGTACATGTGCTGCCTCTCCTCCCTATTCTGCTAATCAACCATGCCATTTTTTTTTTTTTTTTTTCATTGTGAGGCAAGACAGGACTTCACACAAAATCTTTAATGTAGCACTCTAGGCAGCTGCCAATAATATCCTGGAATTGGCATGAGACAAAGCCTATTTTCTGACTGGGACCCATGTCATCCCAAACAGGCTACCACTACCATTTGTTTAGATAAACCTACTCTAAGTGTGGGAATAATGCTTACAAAGAGTTTATTTGATTTCACATAATTTTGTCTCCTTTATCTCAAGGTAGTATTTTTTAAAAATAAGGAAAATGTAAATATCAGCACAGGATCTCGTTCTGGAAGCAACAGCCATACAAATTTCAGAAGTGGATCTCTAGTCATACAGCGAATCAGATGATCTCAGAATGTGACCACAGCACAAGGCAGGAGATTTGGAGCCAGAGGACATGGACGTAACTGCCACCTGGGACCCTTTAATTAGTGTGTAAGGAGAGAAGATGAGGATGGACATGAACGATTAAAGATGGAAACTGTAAGAGATCTCATTTTGAGTCAGACACTATGCTGGGCACAGAATGATGAGCAAAAGGGATACATTTCCAACCTCATAGATCTTATAATCTATGGAAGTAATAGCCATAAAAGAACGAATCTCACAAATAAGTAGACACAAACCATTGTAAGTATGATGAAGGAAAGGTGCAGGAAAAGAGTAACACAGAGGCATTAACTGAGATGCACGGAGGGGATCCCGGCAGAACCCCTTTTGAGGAAGTGGCTTTTATTCCGAAGGCCAGAGGAAGAAAAGGAGTTGCCAAGTGAGACGGACAAGCATATCACTAGCAGGACCCTGTGCTTAGATCTTGAAATGGGAGAAAATATAGAGCCTTCACCAACTGAAAGGCTACTGGTGTTGCAGGAAAACATCGTTTTGGGAATAGTAGGAGTCCAGCTCAGGCAGAAGAGGTGAGCGGGGTCAGCTCACACAAGCCCCAATAGCCTACTCTGAAGATTTTAAATATACCCTAAGAGCACTGGAAATCCATGACATCAGGTCAAATCATCATTAATATACTGGACCAACAGGCATGAAAAAACTTTGAAAAAAAATAAATAAGCTCCAAGTTACTCTCAAAAATGAAATAAAATTCAAAACTTGGCAACTTTCATAGCATTTTATGCTTATCATTACGTATGACTTGCCACACTGTATCAAGATCTGTCTTCTCTACTAGATCAAGGCTTCTGAATATCAGCAACCATGCTTTATGAATTATTTTATTTCCAGGGTTTGACGCATAGTAGGTGCTCAACAAATATTTGTTGAATTGAAATAAACAAAATTTCTAAGCGTGCAAATATATAGCATTCCAAAGCCAATTTCATACATGAGCTCCCTGCTATGTCCAAAAGTGGTTTCTGCTCTGAGGCTGGAAGCCAAGTGTACTGAGAGCTGCAAAATGACAGATGCATCTGCCTAAGAATGAAATAACCTTTAGAGGCCTGCCATGAATATATGCTGATCAAAATTACTCTGAGAATTTTCTGTCATGGTTCCAGCCATGTGGAGCAAAACAAAAGACAACGTGGAGATAAAATTACAGGTTACGAAGGATTATTTTTGGAATGTGTTCAAAAATCAAGATAAATGCCGCAAGAGCACAAGAACAGCCAACTAGTGACAGAATTTCCCCTCAATGGATCAAGAAAGAGTCAGAAAAAAATAATGACAGCCCAAGAACAGAGACTAAATGAGCCAAACTTCTAAAAAAAAAAAAAAAAAGGAAAGGTGTGTGGAGCAGGTGACTGAGCCTCACAAAGAATTTGGAAGTTTCTCAAACTAAAGAACACTGATAAAGAGCACTATGGTACAGAACTAGCACCAGACAGAAGTTACTGACAAGGTTATTACCACAGATTGAATTGTGTCTTCCCTACCAAAATTCATATGTTGAAGTTCCAACCTTCCCCATCTCATAATGTGATCTTATTTGAGGATTGGCTCTTTACAGAGGTACTAAATTTTAAAATGAGATAGAGTGGACCCTAATCCAATATGACTCATGTTCTTTTCAAAAGAGAAAAGTTTAACACAATGATATGCAGAGAGGAAAGACACTATGTGAAAAGACATAGAAGACAAGAAGAGAGGCATAGAGCAGGTTCTCCCTCACAGCCCTCAGAAGGACCAATTCTACTGACACCTTGATCTTGGACTTCCAGCTTCCAGAACTATGGGAAAATACATTTCTGTCATTGAGGCCACAGAGTTTGTGGTACTTTGTTACAGCAGCCCTAGCAAACCAATAGAGTAATCAATCTGAAAAATCCTCATTTACCAGAAGATTAAAAAATTAAAGGGGGAAGGCTGTGTGCGGTGGCTCACATCTGTAATCCCAGCACTTTGGGAGGCTGAGGTAGGTGGATCACTTAAGGCCAGGAGTTTGAGACTAGCCTGGCCAACATGGTGAAAACCCATTTCTACTAAAAATACAAAAATTAAGCATTCCTATACACCAACTACAGACTTAAAGAGAGCCAAATCAAGAACAAACTGCCATTCACAATTGCTACAAAGAGAATCAAATACCTAGGAATACAACTAACAAAGGATGTAAAGGACTGGCCTCTTCAAGGAGAACTACAAATCACTGCTCAAGGAAATAAGAGAAGACACAAACAGATGAAAAAACATTTTCATGCTCGTGGTTAGGATGAATTAATATTGTGAAAACGGCCATACTGCTCAAAGTAATTTATAGATTCAATGCTATCCCCATCAAGCTAGCTATGACCCTCTTCACAGAACTGGAAAAAAACATCTTAAACTTCATATGGAATCACAAGAGACCCCACATAGCTAAGACAATTCTAAGCAAAAAGAACAAAGCTGGAAGCATCACACTACCTGACTTGAAACTATACTCCAAAGCTACAGTAATCAAAACAGCATGGTACTGGTACCAAAACAGAGATATAGGCCAATGGAACAGAACAGAGGCCTTGGAGGCAATGCCACACATCTACAACCATTTGATTTTTGACAAACCTCACAAAAACAAGCAATGGGGAAAGGATTCCCTGTTTAATAATGGTGTTGGGAAAACTGGCTAGCCATGTGCAGAAAGCAGAAACTGGAACCCTTCCTGACACCTTACACTAAAATTAACTCCAGATGGAGTAAAGACGTAAACATAAGACCAAACACTGTAAAAACCCGAGAAGAAAACCTAGGCAAAACCATTCAGGACATAGGCATAGGCAAGGACTTTATAACTAAAACACCAAAAGCATTGGCAACAAAGCCAAAATTAGACAAATGGGATCTAATTAAACTCCAGAGCTTCTGTACAGCAAAAGTAACAATCATTAGAGTGAACCAGCAACCAACAGAATGGGAAAAAATTTTTGCAATCTAGCCATCTGACAAAGGGCTAATATCCAGAATCTACAGAGAACTAAAACAGATTTACAAGAAAAAAACAAACCCATTCAAAAGTGGGCAAAAGATATGAATAGACACTTTTCAAAAGAAGATATATATGAGGCCAACAAAGATATGAAAAAATGCTCATCATCACTGGCCATTAGAGAAATGCAAATCAAAACCACATTGAGATATCATCTCACACCGGTTAGAATGGCGATCATTAAAAAATCTGGAGACAGCAGATGCTGGAGAGGATGTGGAGAAATAGAAACACTTTTACATTGTTGGTGGGAGTGTAAATTAGTTCAACCATTGTGGAAGACAGTGTGGCAATTCCTCAAGGACCTAGAAATAGAAATTCCATTTGACCCAGCAATCCCATTACTGAGTATATATCCAAAGGATTATAAATCATTCTATTATAAAGACACATGCACATGTATGTTCACTGCAGCACTGTTTACAATAGCAAAGACCTGGAACCAACCCAAATGCCTATCGATGATAGACTGGACAGGGAAAATGTGGCACATATACACCATGGAATACTATGCAGCCATAAAAAATGATGAGTTTGTGTCCTTTGTAGGGCATGGATGAATCTAGAAACCATCATTCTCAGCAAAGAAAATCAAAGCACAGAAAATCAAATACACAAGCACAGAAAATCAAACACCACATGTTCTCACTCATAGGCGGGTGTTGAACAATGAGAACACATGGACACAGGGAGGGGAGCATCACACACTGGGGTCTGTTTTGGGGTAATAGGGGAGGGACAGCAGGGGGTAGGGAGGTTGGGGAGGGATAACATGGGAAGAAATGCCAGATATAGATGACAGGGGGATGGAGGCAGCAAACCACATTGCCATGTATGTACCTATGCAACAATCCTGCATGTTCTGCACATGTACCCCAGAACCTAAAGTGCAATAAAATATACATTTAAAAAATACAAAAAATTAGCTGGGTGTGGTGGTGTGTACCTATAATCCCAACTGCTCAGGAGGCTGAGGCAGGAGAATCGCTTGAGTCTGGGAGGCAGAGGCTGCAGTGAGCCCAGATTGTGCCACCGCACTCCAGCCTGGATGACAAGAGTGAAACTCTGTCTCAGAAAAATAAATAAATAAATAAAATTAAAGGGGAAAAAAGATAAACAAGTTAGTAAATCAAGGCGATAAAAGAGGTCTCCACGGGCTCATACTTGTGTGAAATAGATGACTTTCGCAGAAACCCATTCACCAGGATCTACTGTGTAAGACTGGAATGATAATACTGGGCCTGGAATGGTAATATCGACTAATAACAATAAATAATAATAATAGATCTAACATGTGCCCACCCTAGGATCATGTGTTTTACATAAATAATTTTAGTTGATCCTTATAAAAATAAGTTGAATTAATTTACCAACGAGAATACTGAGTCTCAGAGAAGTTTAGTTACTTGCCCAAGGTCAGACCGCTAAACAGGTAGAGGAAGGGCTCAAACCATGTCACCTTTCCCCCCTCCCCTCTCCTGTCTTCAGTCCCAGAGAATCGGGGATACTAGAAAACTCTGATGTCACAGAGTGAAATCAATGTATATCTACTTAAGTTTGGCTCCCATTGATGTTATTGTTATTTATTTATTTACTCTACACATTCCTAGATGGATTATGTAAGATTTGACAGTTTCTTTCTTTGAAGTCTTGCACTTTTATCAGCAGAATACCATCTGCCATCATTAGAGAGTAGTGGATGTGGATGTGTCTCAGGAATTAGTTGATGTCCTGTGAACTAGATTTGCATAAGCTTCTGCAGCCTCTGCTAATGAGTGTAAGATGGTTACCAGGGCCTGCTATTAGGCAGAGTGATTATTAAACATGCAGAAGTCTCAGGCAGGGCACGGTGGCTCACACCTGTAA